>PVLD010004536.1:0-124008 GCA_004027595.1 Dinomys branickii | reverse complement strand
GATCTTCTCTAAATGTTTTATAGAATTCTGCTGTGAATCCATCAGGGCCTGGGCTTTTTTTTGTTGGTAAGTTCTTAATGACGTTTTCAATCTCATTAATTGATATTGGGTTATTCAGGATTTTTACGTCTTCCTGATTCAATTTTGGCAATTTGTACCTTTCTAAGAATGTGTCCATTTCTTCTGTATTTTCTATCCTGTGGGAATACGGATTTTCAAAGTAGGTATTAATGATCTTTTGTATTTCTTTTGGATCTGTAGTGACTTCCTCTTTTTCATTCCTTATTGCATGAATTTGAGATCTTTCCCTTCTTTTTTTGATAAAGTTGGCTAGGGGTTTATCAATTTTATTTACTCTTTCGAAGAACCAACTCTTTGATTCACTAATTTTTTGTAGAGTTTTTTTCATCTCTATTGCATTAATTTCTTCCCTGAGTTTCATAATCTCCTCCCTTCTTTGGGCTCTTGCTTTGGCTTGTTGCTCTTTTTCTAAGAGTTTGAGGTGTATCAATAGGTTATTTATTTGCTCTCTTTCTATTTTCTTTGTATATGATTTATTGCTATAAATTTCCCTCTGAGGACTGCTTTCATTGCATCCCACAGATTCCGATAGGTTGTATTTGCATTTTCATTTATTTGTAGGTAAGTTTTAATTTCTTCTTTAACTTCTTGTGTGACCCATTGGTTATTCAGTAGGTTGTTGTCTAATTTCCACATGTTTATGTGGTTTTTGGAGTTCTCTTTGTCATTAATTTCCAATTTTATTGCATTGTGGTCCAATAGTATGCATGGGATAATTTGAATTCTTTTGCATTTAGGTAGATACACTCTATGGGCTAAAATGTGGTCTATTTTGGAGAAAGACCCATGTGCAGCTGAGAAAAATGTGTATTCTGATGCTGTGGGGTGGAACACTCTGCATACATCTACTAAGTCCATCTGTTCACACTTTTGGTTCAGGTCTGCTATTTCTTTGCTGTGTTTCTGTCCAGTTGACCTGTCTCTTTGCGTCAGAGGGGTGTTTAGGTCCCCTATCACAATAGTGTTATTAGTTATTTGATTTTTTACGTCTGTCAAGATTTGACTTGTAAAGTTAGGTGCTCCATGGTTTGGTGCATAACTGTTTTGGATTGTTACCTCTTCCTCTTGTAGCTTTCCCCTAACTAGTATGTAGTGGCCTTCTTTATCTCTTTTGATTGTTTTTGGTTTGAAGTTTACATTGTTTGCAAACATAATAGCTACCCCTGCTTTTTTCTGGGGGCCTGTTGCATGGAGAATTGTTTTGCAACCTTTAACTTTCAACTTATGGATTTCTTTTTGAGTAAAATGTGTTTCCTGTATACAGCATATCGTTGAATTGTGTTCCTTAATCCATTCTTCCAATCTTTTCCTTTTGACTTTTGAGTTGAGGCCATTTACATTAATGGTTATCATGGTTATATGTTGGCTTATTCTAGTCATGTTATTTACTTGAAGTTTTCCTTCTTTTGCTGACTGTTTAATTATTTGTTCTGTTTTGGGAGTTATTTCTACTTCTGTTCTTGGGATTGTGGTCTTTTTTCTCTGTCTAGAATATGTTTTAGTGCTTTTTCCAATGCTGGTTTGGCACTCATGGAATTCTTCAGTTGTTCTTTGTCGTGGAAATATTTTATTTTTCCATTGAATTTGAGGGATAATTTTGTAGGATACATCAGTCTGGGTTGGAAGTTGTTTTGTCTCAGAATCTGTAGTATCTCGCTCCAAGCTCTTCTTGCTTTCATGGTTTCCGTTGAGAAATCTGCTGTGATTCTAATGGGCTTTCCTTTATAGGTGATGTTTCATTTCTCTGGCAGGTTTTAATATTGTGGTCTTTTCCTGGACATCTGGGATCTTGACTATTATATGCCTGTGTGTGTTTTTCTTTGGGTTATGGATCATTGGGGTTCTATATGCTTCGCTTAACTGAGCTTCAGTATCTTTTACCTTGTTTGGGAAATTTTCTGCTATTATTTCATCAAATATTCCTTTTATATCGTTTGTGAGATCTCCTGCTATTTCACACACTCCTATGTTTCGAATATTGTTACGTTTCGCCTCATCTTGCAGCTGTTGGATTGACTTTTCTTGTGTCTTTGATGATATCATGAGATTCTTCTTTTCAAGTTCATAAGCTGCCATGCTGTCTTCAAGTTCTGAAATTCTATCTTCGGTTTCATTTAAACGGTTTTTCATGCTTTCAGCGTTAGTTTTCAAATCCTGGAATTCTCTTTGGACCTGTTTCATTATTGGTAATTCATTCCTAAATTGCTCTTGTAACGTTTCCAGTTGTTTCCTATTTTCTTCTAGACTTTTGTCTATTTCTTGTCTATGTAAATGGAACATTTCTTCCATCATTGTTTTCAGCTCGTTTTTTGTCTGAGAAATCATTGCGGGTACGTGGGTTATTTCTGCTTTAAGCCCTTTCATGGCCTGTTGGAGTTGTTTAATTTCGGATGCAATCGTTTCATAACTTGAAGTTATGAGGCTTCCTGGTTCCCCTGTATCTTCACATTCAAAACTTGTTCTGGGTGGGGTTGAGTTTTGAGACTGCGTTTTGTTCCTCTGTTTTCCCATTTTTGGGTATCAGATTCAAAATGTGGAGCTATAAATTCCCCAGGCAGTTCAGCAGTCAAAGGTCTGCTGCAGAGGCTGCTCCAATGATTCCTTCTCTTTGGGAGAATGTCCCTTAAGCTGTCTGCTGAGATTTCCGCTTCTATTCCCTACCCCAAGACCTGACCGGGGCGAATAAACAGCTTGCCGCCCCAGGAGTCTTACAGACAGGGCACTCCGGTGTTCCTCCCTGGGTGGAGCTCCTTCCCCCTCACAAATCCCATTGGGGCGCCTAGCTAGTTCTTCCCACCCGGGAGATCCTGCAGTTTTTAAAGCTGTTTTGATGTTAGTCGCTGGGCTGAGCTTCTTCCTGATTCAGGAAAAACCGGTTAGAGCACCCGCTTAACTCACCCTTTGATCGTGCAGACAGGAATTCAGTTCAGATGTATCTTTCTGGATGGAGGTTTTTCCCGACTCAGAAATCCCGCTGATCGCTGTTGCTCCGGTTCGCGCAGCGCCGGCTGCGGGGGAGGGGTTCTGAGCGGGATTCCGGAGCGCTGCCCAGATTGGCGCAGTCTGTCCTAGTAGCGTGTTCTCTGAGTTTCCTCTGCTCCGCTGCCTCCAACAAATCCTGGTTACAGCCGCCTCTGAGCCGGTCGGGTTTAGGAGCTGAAGCCGTCCTTCCCTCCGCACTCGCTCTCTCGGCTGTACGCGATTTGAACCGAGCTGCGGCCCAAATGCTGCACTGATCCCCTGGGCGCCGAGCTCTCAGGGTCCGCCCACTTCTCGCCGCACGGCTTGTCCAGCTGGCCCTTTAATGCTCAGGCCGCGGAGAGCAGCCCGATCAGTTGGAATTTTGCCTCCACGGACCGGGCAGCTGCGCGCAAAGGATCGGTCTCTGGGAGAGATTCCCTCTGCTGCTCACCTGGTCTCCATCTTCCCGGAAGTCCTGGACCCTTCCTTATCACCTTCAGATATCGATCAATATGCCCAAGGAACCCCAGGCCAGTTTCTTTTTCCCCCTTCTATGGGCCTTGCTTTCTTCTGTTTGGATTCTCCTTGTCCTCGAAGGTCAAGAACTAATCTACAAGACAGCTGGGATTAATAATAAAGGGTCATTTTACCTGGAGTACAGTCTGGCACTGTTTGTGTGTACTTTTGTTTGGGAACGTTTAGTTTTAGAAGGATCATTTTAGGTTTTTAAAAACAATTTATTTGCATTCTTCAAATATGAAAGATTTTTCCCTTGTTCTCTTGGGAAAATTATATTGTAGTTGTTGGTTTATATTATGTGACTACTTTTGTACTGGCATCTCACTACCCTCAACCACATGTTCTTGTTATTTTGGATAGAATTCATGTTAGGCACCATACTGATTCTTTTCTAGTTAACATCAATCTTTAAGTGATATAAACTTTTAGCTGCAAATTACTGTGAGTATGGGAAGATGGTGAGTAGGGACAATCATAGCTTTATATTCATTTGCATTTCAAATATGCTTTCAAAAAGATCTACTTTTCCCTTACTATGGGATGTAGTTCTTGTAGGTTTCTTTATATCACAGAAATTAGTGTGGCTCAAAGCAAGGCCCATTAGTTCATGACCCATCTGACTGCCGCTCCTTTTCTGTAGGTGTCCTTACTAATGTGGCCTTGTTTGGGAGACTGCATATCCAGCAGGACACATGTTGGGTGAGAGAGTCAGTGCAGCCAGCAGGGGCCATGCGCAGCCCATGAGCACCTGCCATATATACCCAGGAAGCAGCTATCCTTCAGCTATGACTCTTAGAGGGCTTGGGAGATCAGAGGCGGCAGACTCTTGTATTTTTCCAAAGAATTCAGAAATGTAGGTTTTTACATGAGCGCTTCATAAAACTTAGCAACTAATTAAATAATAGAAAACAAAATAAAAATAGAATAAGGTCAAATAAAAGATGATTGTAAGACTGAGAACTTCTCACTCAAACTGCTATTGAAGGCAGAAGAGGGCGTAATGGCTTCTCACCTAGCATTCAGGGGTAAAGCCAAGGCCCTGCAGGGGCACTGATGATCTCTTCTCCCCTGATATCTCAGGACACAGGGTTCAGCCCTCTAACCTCAGGGATCTGCCTACATCTGTGACACTTCTTCAGAAAAACAGTTTCTTTCCTGCTAGAATAAAGAGGTGGGGTGTAGCTGTTTTTTTATTCCTCAAAGCCCTTATCCTAATTTCACATAGTATTTTACCTTTTTCTTAATAGACTGAGGATGTTAAGTTCTTATTTCCTTTTTTATCATTGTTTTAATTCTTCTGGAGAGATATAAGTCAAAGATACGCCTGCTATATATTTTGTTTTCTTTGGTTTTACTCTCAAAGGATTCTGCAGATTTTTAATACCCTGTTTCAATTTCTGTGATTTCTAATGACTGGTCCTCAACTGTCCATGAGCAGGGAAGCGCAGGAGTTTCCTTCCTATTGCTTAAAGCCATTTACTATGCTGCTGATTCTGTGAGATAGGAACTAGCCTTCCTGTAAGCAAAGGAGGCAGTGAGGGACACAATTTAAAGAGTCAGGGACATCCAGAATTCACCTTCCCACCAGCATCTTTTCTCCCACAACTATCTAGCTTTATATAAGTCTGAAATTCTCTAATTGGAATTTTTTTCCTTTTCTTTTTTACAATACTGGAAGTTGAACTCAGGGCTGTGCATGCTGGGTGAGTGCTCTACCACTGAGTTGCACCCATAGTTTGGCTTTATATATTTATTGTCGTATTATATGAATATATGTTTTAACTCCAGAATCCCCAAACATCCATGAAGCTTTATCAGCAGATTCTGCCTATTGCTCATCCCATAGACCTCATTAGATCTTTCCCTAAGAGCAAATTTTCAAAGTTTGAAGAGGAACAAAGATCCTTTGATGTGGTAGAAGACACATAGTTATAATAAAGGTGATGGTGGAAGAAAAGCTAAAGACCGAGAAAGAGTAAAGATACATTTCTAGTCCCCTCAGTTTCCTCTCCAGTTTTCAAGGAAATATTCTCATGAGGGATGAAGGATTGTGATAAGGTGCTTACCAAATGAATGAATCCTGCTGCAGTGACCCAGGTGCTGAGAAGTATTGATAACAGTTTGGAAAACTTCACTGAATTACTAAAGGAAGAAAGGAAAAAAAAGCAGTGTTGTGTTTTCAGAAGCAAGTTTCAAAACAACACAGGCATCTCATGCTCTAAGATCCAGCTCACTGCTCAAAAGAGCGGCTCATAGACCAGAAGTGATGGTTTTCCTAGGCGGTTACGAATAAGGGGACCCCTGGCCTTGCCCTCACCTGCCAGTCTGCACTATGACAGGGTCTTCTGCTGATTCTCACTCTCAGGGTGAGAGGCACAGGTCTGAAACTCACCTGGTCACACATACTTCTTCCAGAATTGTGGATTTTGCTGTGACATTCATTGGCCTGGTATGACATTGCTTTAAAATTATACAATATATAGGTTAACATAAGATAAATTTAATGAGGCATTATGTTGTCCAAGGTGATTGTACAAAATGCACCATGTCAGGAGTTCAGGGAGTAGCTTGTAAAATGGAAACTTGATTTGCTCACAGAAACATAGAGTCACTCGGATTGCTGGCCTCATAACAGAGCTTTAAGGATTTGAAAGGATCAGAAGTGCTCTTGTTACTAAAAGAAAGCTCTAGAGTTTAGCCGACATGTTTGTAGCTTTCAGGCAAGGCAATCTCTCAAGCCAGAATGACCTTTTGTACCTTGATTTCTCCATGATGAAATCCACCTGGGCAATGAAATCTACCTGGTGATATTTGATATTTCTAATGAAAATGCAGAGGTGTTAAGAGTGTGAGTGGATAATAGAACAAATGTTCAAGCTATAGATGTACTGGTGCTCAAAAGTAGTTTGGAGCTTTGTTGTTTACTTTTGGTGAAATTAAAATGAATTTCTCTTTGGCTGTGGATGAACCTTGTACCTCCCTGCGAGGCTCTACCACTTAGCTACACCTTCAGCCTACGGCTCTGTTTGTGGGATGCGAACCTTTCGAGCTCACAGGATTTGCGTTGCACCTCCCAAATCCAAGGACACGTTTCCTACTAGCCAGCAGAGACATGATGATAAAAACAAATGTGGAGAAGCAAAGCTTCCAAATTGGCAGACTGATTTAAGGTATGTATATACACTTGCATATGTGGTAAATATTGGTCAAGGGACCTAGAATTAAAACCCAAGTGAACTTACACCTGTGGCTTTATGAAACAATGATAAACAATGTCTTTGAAATGATTAAAAGATTTTGATCCAGTGTGTAAGGTAATGTGAAGGGAGAGCAAGTGAACAGCTCGGGGTGCCAAGGGAGTTCTCAACCGTGGCAGGGAAATTCGGATGAGGCATGAGTGACATCTGGGTCCAGGTAACATTTTCACTCTTTAATCTGAACCACTAAGCAAGCAGGAAAGGCTGGTACTTACCTAGTCTTGATGGCTTGTAGAATTTACAATATCTGAGGGAGTTCTAGTAGCCGCAAAGCTCTCAGGAACCTTAAACCTATGGAGGAAAGGGAAGACGAAAGCTGCTGAAGGAGGAGGGTCACCCTAAAGACTGGCCTGAGTTACAGCTCAGTGGGGGGTCGCAGGCATTCCGTTCTCCTCGGAGTGTTCTAATCTAATCTATTATAATGGCATAACCGTACCACTTTAAGAGCATGAGCTGAAGTTCAAATCCTGCCCCTAACAGTTACTAGCCACTGCCACCTAAGGACCCCTGTTACTCCTATAGTTTCTCATCTGTGAAATGAGAATATAATATAATCACACTTACCTTAAACAATTGTAGTATCTGTCTAAAGTATGCTGAAGCAAGCCTGCCTTGTGTATAATAACTATTTGTATACTCTGTCCAATTCTTCTTTCAAACAAAATTTTTCACAAACCACCTAAACTCCTGATCATCTACTCTCTATGATACATTGTTTCTCAATGTTTATTTATTTGTCATTAATCATAGTTAGGAATAGAACTGTTATGTATTTTATAGACAGAAGTAAGTTTATAAAATTATAGAAAAGTGTTAAAACCTAGTGTTATGGTGTGGCTCTGGGATGTCCTCCAGGATGCTCCTGCATGTGGGAGGTGGCTGGATCAGGGAGCACCACGCCCATCGGTTGGTTCGTCCTCCAATGAGGTCAGCAGTTTGGTCCCGAGTACAAGTCCGTTATTGGGATGTGACCTGGGAGTGTGTATCTCCCTCCCTGCTTCCTTCTTGCATCTCCTGTCACCATGATTTGATCAGTTTTTCTCTGCAAGACACTTTCACCATAACTTTCCTGCTGTGGAGCCAGCCAACTATTGTCTGACTCCTCTAAATACCATGAGCTGACATACAGCTGTCCTTCTCTAAGTTGTGGGTGTTGGGTGTTATGTTTCAGGGACAAGAAAGTGACCAGGACAGCTACACAATGGTGGTGCACTGCCAAGCCACCCACCTAAAACACAAACAACTAAAAACTTCCCTACCATGTCTGGGCATGTGTAGATATGACTAAATTTCTCACCCCTGTCTAGCACACAGGTGCCAAGGGAATGGGATGTTGGAGCCTTGCCTCTCTGGAAGTCCTACAACCTTCCCATCAACAAGTATTGAATGTCTACTGTATACCAGGTGCAGTGTGTGGTGTTGAGGTAAAAAAGTGGTTGCTGACATACTAAAAATATAGCCCAATGGAGGGATTTTAAAGTGATAGCTAGGAACTAAGGAAAAATGGAAAATACTCATAAATGCATATTGAGAGTGTCATGTTTTGTTTTAGATATTGCTACAGATTTCACACACACACACACACACACACACACACACACACACACACTCACACACACATTTACCTAGCCAATTACTCTTCAAGTAATAAGAAATAAATGTTGGGGGGATGGTAAAGATGTTTACAATAAAATTCATCTCCAGCCAGAACTTGATCTTGTCGTCAGCTGCCAAAAACTATAAAAATGAAAATGGAACACTGAAAATCCTACCATCTTCAAGAACTTAGGGTGAACACATGACATGGCATTTTGTAGCTACATTTAATTAATTACCTCAAGATTTACTATTGGTCTCTTTTATGCATATGCAAACATATAATCATATAAAAATATAGATGTAGATATTATATCATACCTTTAATGAGTGTTCAATTAATACTTTGACTTTTCTGTTCGCAGAAGTATGTATGTATGTACTTAGTTGTGAGCAAAGAAGGCATATGATTTAAGAAGATCTCCAATGAAAAAGGTACAGCTCTTCTAGTGGCCTGTGTTTATGAGCTTCCCTACTTAGATTAAGAAGAACAGATCTCCAGGAAGAAGAGTCCACTACTGTAAAAAGATCTCGAAGGTCAGTATAGCAGGGTTAGTTTTGAATGGAGATCACAGAAATATGTACCATACATATGTGTATATGTACATATGCATACATACACATGAGCTGTATATGTGATATGTTCCTGTATATAAAATATAAGTATAGATAAATAGATAATACAGTCCTCCACAAGCATAGAATGGATTAATACACTAAAATAGAGATTTTAAAAAGTACTTGCTAAATGCCATTGACATAAGAGTACACACTGATAAATGAATGTAATAAAAATGAAACAAAAATACAAACATTTCATACATTAGTAGAACCAGTGTCAGCTTCGGAGACTTTTTGTTCCAGTTCCACTACCTTGTGATTACTGGTAAAGTGATATTTGCAGTCCTTGGTAAGCCAATGAGGAAGATATTGTGACAGAGTATTTTTTTTAAAGATAAGTTTCATTTGTGTTGGCCTTGATTTAGAGAGAGAGAGAGAGAGAGAGAGAGAGAGAGAGAGACAGAGACAGAGACACAGAGAGAGACAGAGACAGAGACACAGAGGAACAGACAGACAAAGAGATAGCTTCGTCATGAGCACAGACCCTGTACTTTTGAAGCCTGAGAAATAGGCAGACTGTGAAACTGAGGGACACTCTGGTCTCTCTATGTCGCTCCAGTTGTGCTTGCATGTTTCCTCCCACTTCCCATCGGTACTTACTCTCAACCCAAAATAGAAACTAAAGAAAGCATTGAAAGACAAATCGATGGGGATGGTTTTGTCTTCATATGAAGAACAGCTTCCAACAGGGCTGGAAAAGACATAAGTACAGTGCGTGATGGTGAACATTTAAACACCACATCTATAAAGGACAAATATAGGCAGGATGTAGGCAATTTTCTACTTATTCACTGTAAATGGTCAATTCAGACGCTTAAATTGAGCAGTGAGGGAAATTACCTTTCCCTTGGGAGTACACCTCTGCATAAACAAAACCCTTGGACCACCATGGAGCTTGAAAATAACAGAAAATTCACCATCATCACTGTCACAGGGTTTATTGGATCCATTTCAATTTTTTTCAATGGGTATTTGGAGCTTTAGAGATTACATGGCCCTCCTTGGTTTGCAAGTTCATCTATCCAGACAATATCTAAGCTTCTGTATCATTTTTCTCTAGGTCAGATGGATTGGGCCAAATAAAAAATATTCCTAAAAGATCTGGTAGGAGTTTACAGAGCAAGACTGCCAATTTTCTTAGGATATACACAGTTACCTGAGCTACAGTCTCTCCCTTGCACATCACTCTTTTGTGTGTGACAAAGTCTCTAAAATGATAAGGCTGGCTTTGAACTTGTGAACCTCCTGCCTCAGCCTGCCCAGTAGCTGGGGGGTTACAAGAGTGTGCCACTGCACCTAGTTTAGTTGCCTGGTTTTTGAGGCCCTACAGATCTTAAATGTACCTCAGCTGGAAATTCAGTTGAATTCTCATGGAGCTCACATTAGATCGACTTTAGCTCCAAAGACCCACCCTAACACCGAGCTGGAAGAAGGGAGCACTTTTGGACCCAAGCAAACAGCACCCTGCTCCCTTACTGCAGGTGAGGTTCAGCTTTATCTGTTCTCAAATCCATCCAAAGTTCTTGGAGGTTTATGAGAAAGTTTGATATGAATGCAGAACTTCTCCTTCAGTGCGTGAGGAGCCTGGAAGCCTTCTAAGGTGGCCTGTGTGGAGCTGAGTGGCAAAACTGGAGAGTCCCAGAACTTCTGCAGTGAACCTGTGCACCTCACCTGACTCCAGTGGTGCAGGATGCCAAGGTTCAGGGGAAACACATGCATTGCTTCCGTGACTGACGAGGCAACTAAACACCTACATTTTCATGAGCCTGTGTGTGTGCATGTGTGTTGTGTGAAGGTGCAATAAATAATATCCTGAGGAGAAAATCTCAAAGTAGCTGGGAAAGTTACTGATAGTGCAGACACAAATGATTAAGGGCTTTACTCACTCAGAAGAATTGATGAAATAGATTATGAGACCCAATGCTTAGTACGAAGACAAGGATCACCTGAAAACAAACAAAAACAGGCATAAATGTACATAGCCATTATATTACCATGGAAAAGAAACCAACAAAATTATGTATTCTCTCTTTTTAAAATAAATTGAAATAAATTTTTATCATGATATTTCTGCAAGAAGGGAGGCAGGAAGAAGATATGTATTTTCTCTTTTCATTTTGCCCATGTATGTATAGCAACTTATTCATACATTAATTTATGTTAGGACTCATTCATCCATTCAAGAAAAAATGGATTGGACCTCTACTCAATGAATATTCACCCACTTTCCTTACCTAATTTTCAATGTCATATACTTCAGAATAAACTGTTTCTCCTACCCAGTATTCCTAGAGCTTGCAGAACATGTACTATTTGATTAGCATATTCTGTATATTTTATTACATGCTAGAAAAGGAGGGCTACTGGATGAATCCCTTAGCCTGGAACTGCCTTGATAGAACAAGGGGTCACAAGCACATCAATCCTCATGCATAATCAGAGCTTTGCAGCGGGGAAAGTGTTGGAAACGAGAAGGACAATGTTGCACACTCAAACATGAGTGTGAGTGTTTTTGACATGCTGGTGTCCTGTCTGAGAAATGAGCTTTGCAATATAACCAGGAAGCTCTCACTGAATGTCCTCAGTGAGTTTGCATGAAAACTTCAGCACCTGCCATGATATTTTCCAAGTCAACTGTAGGAAATCAAACATTCCTACATTATTTCTAATTGCCAAAACATCCAACTTTTTAAATCTTTTCAGTCCAGTGTAATTCCAATGATAACACCATGAATCTTGTCTATAACTGAGGTTCAACTCCCAGCTCAGATGTTTCTGGAGCAGGCTGTTTGTATCAGAGGAGGTGTCAGATTTTTCTTTAATAACTCTTTTTGGATTTTTCATTCATAGTTCCCATTGCTTAGTTTGCATCTCTCCTCTGAAGTGTAGGCCAGTGTGGGGAATGAAGAAAGGGGAAGTGGTAGCAGGAAATGCGTCCCAAGTTTACTTTCATGGGTGGTCCCACTGCTCTCGGAGCTCACAGCCTTCATGATACAGATAATTAATATGCTAATACATGGCATATTAGAAAATAAATGCTAAGGAACTGAAGTGGAGTGAAGTTCAAGGAGATCAGAAACGCAAGCTGAGGGGGCAGAGCAGTTGCAGTCTTGCTAATGTTTAATAGTTCAGAGTCCCATTGGTGTTGTTCTTGATTTGGGTGACACACACTGGGTTTTCCTTCACTGGTGCCCACACCGTCTCTCAGTACTCCTCTTACTGCCATCCTCTGCTCGGTGCTTTACCCACCCAATACTTACTGAAGGAGGTGACATCAGGCTCTCCCGTGACCCATAAAGAGCCCATGGAAACACCCAAGCCTCCTTTTCCCCAACAAACACCCTAATGGCAGATTGTCTGAGACCATCCTACACATCTGCCGCAGCATATCCTGCTCAGAAGTCCTCCTCCAATTCCAGCTCGCTCTAATTTACACTTAATTGGGGAAGATGCTAAGAGCATCCATTCTTTTTGTTTCCTAACTTGTTTGTAGGTTACAGTGTCACAGCACATTCAAAACAAGATAAGTGCCTGCAATTGCTTTCTTGGAATCTGAATTCTTACCATTCCATTTTAGCATTTAATTATGTAGTGTGTTTGAGCTAATACTAAGTTTGAATTTGTTGTACAGATATTCAGTTAGAAATGTAGCCTTATGTTCAGAAAAGTTAGTTGAAATAGAGATATACCCACATACAGTTAATTTCTACATATTGATAATTATTGTTTTTGTGAAAACTTTTTCTTTTATTTTAAAGAGAAAAGAACAAAAACATAATAACAAAGACAAAGACAAAAAACCCCAGAAACTATGAAAATGATACAGAATCTCAAAACAAGATGATAGGAAGGCAACAATAGGTGTATTACTAATGGTTATCTTTAAGGTAGTTGCTCAGATTACCAGATATAGGTATGCAAGACTGATCACACAATTAAACATTAACTCTTTGTTATGGTTGATACATTGTGTCAACTTGGGGAATCTGGAGGTTTAACTGAGTGATTCAGCAGGAAGCTGGGGTGCTTACTTTGTAAACATCCTGAGCCTGTGGAAGAGGAGGACATGGAGATTGTGTGAGAAGTTCACGACCCCTGGGTGGGGGTAGGCTGTTTACAATGTAGGGGAGAGAAGGAGGCTGCTTGCAGCCATTCCTCCCTTTTGCTCTGGTTGTTTTTCTGTGCTCTGCTGCCATGAACAGTTTGCCCTCTGCCATGTGTCACTGCCTCTGAACCAACCAAGTATGGACTGAAACCTCCACAAACTGTAAGTTAAATAAACCTTTCCTTCCTTAATTTTGGGTGTTGGGTATTTTGTCTTAGCAACGAGAGAAAAGTAACCAAGGCACTCTTCCTTTCAATAAACCAATAGAAATCAGTAGTACAATTATCTTAGCTATCATACACACACACACACATTTTTCCTTTCCTTCTTTCTTTCCTTCTTTCCCTCTTTCCCTCAACCCAGCTGTTCCTTCCTGTTAAGCAGTTTCTTTCCCTTTCACAATATCTACTGTACCTTTCATTTTTATTTACTCTTTCAGTTTCTTACACTAGGGAGACAATACAATGTGTGCATATGCAGGTTTGGTTTATTTCACTTATCAGTACAGCCTCTTATTGATTCCATTTACCTATGAAAGCCTTGAGTTTATTGTTCTTTACAGATGAGTAATATTCCATTGTATAAAAATACCACATTTTTCTTATCCACTTCTCAGTTGATGGGAATTTGGGTTGTTTCCAAAATTTTTCTATAACAAATTGTGCTGCTATAAACATGCATGCACATATATTGCTTCAGTATGATGTTTTAATTATTCTGGGAAAATACTCAGAAGGGAAATAGCTGAGTTAAATGGGACCACTAATCCTAATGTTTTGAGGAATCTCCAGACTGATTTCTAAACTGGACGCACCAGTCTACATTGCCACCAATAGTGGAGAAGAGTTCCTTTTTCCCCATAGCCCCACCAGCATTTGTTGTTGGTTGATTTCTTGATGTTAGCCATTCTTACTGGGGTGAGATGAAATCTCAGTGTTGTTTTAATTTGCATCTCTCAAATGACCTATGATGTTGAATATTGTTTCATGTATTTATTTGCCATTTGTATTTCTTCATCTGAGAAGTGTGTATTCATCTCAGATGCCCATTTTTTGATTGGGTCTTTGAATTTGGAGAGTCTAAGTTTTTTCAATTCTTTATATGTTCTAGATATAAGCCCTTTATCTGAGGGACAGGTAGCTAAAATGTTTTCCTACTTTGTGGGTTGTCTTTTCACTCTATTGGTGATTTCTTTTGAAGTACGTACAAAAGCTTTTTAATAGGAAAGGGTCCCAGTTGTTTATTTTTTCAAGTGTTTCCCATGAAGTTTGGGTTTTGTTCATGAATGCTGTGCTTACCCCTAGGTCTTCAATATTTTGATTTATTTTCTCTTCCAGTAGATTTAATGTTTCTGCTTTAATACTTAAATCTTTGATCCAGTTTAAGTTTAGTTTAGTGCATGGTGATAGATAAGGTTCTAGTTTTAGTCTGCAGCATGTAGAGAGCCAGTTTTTCTAGCATCACTTATTAAAGAGGCTAACATGAACATATTTGGCCCCTTTGTCAAAGATAAGCTGGCTGAGTGTGTTTGTAGTTGTGTTTGCATCTTCTAATCTGTTCCACTGGTCTTTAGGTCTATATTTTTTGCCAGTACCATGCTGATTTTATCACAGTAGCTTTGTAGTATAATTTCAAGTCAGGGATTGTAATGCCTCCTGACTTGTCTTTGTTGCCCTGGATTGCCTTTGCTATTCTATATTTCTTAGGGTTCCAGATGAATTTTAGGAATATTTTCTCTACTTCTGTGAGGTTTTTAAAAAATTTTTATATAGGAGTATAATTTTTCTTCTCTTACTAAATTCCATAAAAGATTCAACTATGAAATTATACACTGACAGAAGTCTGTAAAAATGGTAGCAGGCCCACAAGTTTACAACCCATCAAATCTCAAACATGATAAAAAAGTAAATAAGAAAAAGCAGAAAATTTAGCTTTACTGGCTCTCAGCCTCATGCCACAAACCCAAAGAAAGTTACTAAGGAATAATATGTAACATC
The DNA here is from genome assembly GCA_004027595.1 of Dinomys branickii. Taxonomy (NCBI): domain Eukaryota; kingdom Metazoa; phylum Chordata; class Mammalia; order Rodentia; family Dinomyidae; genus Dinomys; species Dinomys branickii. The sequence continues at coordinate 108,871 of PVLD010004536.1, read as the reverse complement.
CAGTACAATACACCAAATCACAAGAATTCCCTGGCCACTACCAGTTTGTGGACACTATTCAGTGAATCACCAGAAATGGGAGGCGATTCTGAGAGGACTTAGAAATATCTCCTGGGCCAGAGGTGCAAAATCTGAAAGATGTAGCTACGTGGGAGGGTAGAGAGCCCTGTATCTGAGGCATGGTGCGCTGTGGATTGGGCATGGGACCAAAGCCAGAGGGAGCCTGAGGAAAACCCTCAGACCAGGGGTCAGAGAGGAGAAAGTCTTGGCTAGCAGCAACCTCTTTTCAGGAGCACCCAAGGAAACATAGTATACAGATTTTGAGGCCTGGTCTAAAGAGCCTCATTCTGAGTTGCCGATCACAGTCTTACCCCATGTTTGTCCTTGTGGGGAAACACACAGGAAATTGCGGCTTTCACATCTATAGTGTGATTTAAAAACCCTATTTTAAAAAATCCCATTTAGTTAGCTAGTGAATATTAGCAGTAGCTGTCTTTGGAAGACAATAGCAAATGCAATTGAAAAGGACATAATATTCTAAACTTTCATTTGTGAATATCAGCAGGCCATACACATTTCAGTTCATGGGAAGGTCAAGACTACAGAAAGCACATGCAGAGAAAATACATGAAATGACTTGCCAGAAAAGAGAACACAAATACAGGCCAAATAGCTTTAAAATTACAATTAGTGTCTCTAGTGACATTTGTTAGAACATGGTCTGTCAGGAGAGAATGGAATTGACAACATTAAACTCTCATTGGGGTGCTGAATAGCAGGGGGATATTGGTGAAAGCAAAATGGAACAAATAAAATAACCCTTCAGTACCAACAGGCAACAAAAGACCTGGAAATTATGATTAACAAGGGCATGGGAAGTTGAATGCAAGAGACACAATTACAACTGGCATTCTAGAAAAATAACACAAATATTTAAAAACAAATACTTAATGGAAAAAATACACCCCTGAATAAAAGACTGACCTTAGCTGTTGAAGAGGCCCAACAAACCTTGTCAAGCAGGGAAAGAAGACACACATAAACACATCACAGAGACATTTCAGCTTTAGAAAGTTTTTTTATAGAGTATTCTTCTACATTAGAAAGTACAGGAAGACAGGTTATCAATAACTGAAATGGAATAAGCGTGATTTCATGATTCTCAGCTGTGATCACTATCAGTCAAGACCCAGTAAGGAAAGCAGAAATCATTTTAAGACAGTTTATTTCTAAAAGTCTGTATAGGATTGGAGAAGAGTAAAGAGGACAATACAGTAGTAGAAACTACAAAAAGTTATACCCAGCAAGTGGGAAATCAACAAAAATGAAATATGGAAAGTTTAAGGTGGCTCTTGGAGTTGAGATTCAGGTTAGGAGGAGTGATGGACCTGCAAGGAGATGCTGTGACTCTGTTTCTGGCTCTGTTGGTAAAAAATAAACAAAACAAGAGCCAGAAATACAGTTGATTACTACTATTGTGCTAAAACTCAGCAGGGTAATCTGGGAAGAATAGTTTAGAAACACAGAAAGACCAACTCCTTCCCTCTCCTAGCCGTCTGGTCAGCTGGTATGCCTACCACCTGCTGACAAAGTGTAACGATGAGCCAGCTGACAGCTGACAAAAGATGGACATCTGGGAGACTTGTAGGTAAGAAAAAGGAAACAAGAGGAGGGAGGAGAAAAGATCCAGAGGGCTAGTGGAGGGATAAAAATGATAAAACCAGTTTATATGCATATGTGGATCTGACAAAAAGAAATCCATTTATTTGTATAGCTAGTATTCCTAATAAAATTCTTTGCAAAAACCAGAGCAAAAACAAAACAAAACACATATTAGTCCTAGCCTCATATCACAAAGCAAAGAAGAGAGGATGGGGTGGGGCCTAGAAAATAGTTCAGGACCTATTGTGTGGCCTTCAGTGCTAGCATACCTGAAATAGCATTTATAAAGACTTTAGGAAAAAGAATGGCAAACAAAGAATTCTAACCCCAAACAAATCATTGTTCACTTGTAAAAGTAAGCAAAAAGCATTTTGGACATTCAAGGATTCATACAGTATACCGTCCACATATCTCTTGGTAAATGGTGATGGGAAATTCTCAAGAAAAAGAAAAACAAAAGAAAAATTCAGAAACATAGAAGATGTAAGAAAAAAAAGGTTGTATAATAAAATTGATAAAATTGTGGATTAATAGAACTTTTTAAGTTTATAAATGTTAAGACGGAATCTTATCAAATGTTACACATCTGCTTTGCCCACCCTCCCCAAGTGCCACCTCTGCCACCCAGCATATACTCATCACACACCCAGTGGCAATTGAGAACTAACGTTCAAATTAGTTCAACCATTTCTGGAAGGAAGAAGGATGATACAGAGGGAGATCATACTCGTGATACCATTCAAGAGAATATAAATATGAAATACATAGAGCCACGCAGAAGTACAGAGACAGAATGAACTTGATTTACGTGACTTACAATATTCTATTAAAATAGCATTATCCCCTTTAAAATATACAAAAAACTAATTTAAAAACTGTAAACTAAAAATATGAATTTCAGCCGATGTTTTACATATACTTTACAATTCTCTTTATATATTAATGAGCTCATTATACTCTCCTTAATATGCATGTTATATGCATGAAATCTAACTTACAAAACTTATTTTGCCGAGAATTATATACTAGTAAATGGAGGCGGTAATATGCAAGCCTCAGAATGCTCAATTGCTCAGCCGCTCAGTAGGATGAGAGATTCAGACAACGGCAGGGCTGTGGGCCGTGGGCTGTGTATCTGACACCCGTGCTCCCTTTCTTTATTAACAGATCTTGTCATTGTTTATTTAAATTACTGATATTTACACATCTTTTTAGCCAGCAAATTCAATTTGTAAATATTCTAAAGACCAATAAAACAGATCTTAATAACGCAGAATGATTAGATTCCCCTAGTAAATTAAGAAGCAAATGCATTCTTCAATCAATAAAACAACGAAAATTCAGCTACATGACATTTACAAGGGACACACTTAAGAGGAAATAAAAAAAGACGGAAAGAGAGCTGGCCAAAGGCATCCCAGTCAAGGGGGATTCAATGCATAGAACAAAAGCAGGAAAATCGCTGTTACGGGGCAGTATTGTGTTCTAAAGTCTTCTAGAAAAAAACAAGAGCAACTCTGAATGCCACAAAACTAGACATTTGACATTTCGTAGTAGTAAAAGGCACTAGCAAGCCAGAAGGTATACTAAGTAACTTGGTGCAGCAATTGGTACTATACTGTATCATCCAGAATCTGTTGGAAGTGCAAGACATCCAGTTAAAGCTAAGATATCATAAGTGGAGATGCTTGACACGCTCCTCTCAATCATTCAGCAAATGATGAAGGATATGGAAAATTCATAAACATAATTAGTATTGCTTATACTGTATATCAAACAGACAAATAACTACTTTTTCAAAAGCCCATTAAATTGTAGCAAAAATCGATCTTGTACTAGGCAGCAAAGAATTTCTCATAAATTTCACGAAGTAGAAATCATAAAAGCAGTGTCATCCTTGCACCATAAATTTCTACTGAAATAGCAAAGATCGCCCCCTTATCTCCGAAGCAAGTCTTTCTTCAGGAAAATAAAAGCAGATCTCCTTCTTCTAATTAGATCATGAATCAGACAAGAAATCAAAATTAAAATTTAAGCAGAACAAAAATTAGGTATTAATAAAAATAAGAGTGTTACATGTCAAAGTAAGATATACCCAAAGAAATGCTTAGAGGAAAAATTCTTATAAGTCAAATACAACTCAAGAAACTGGAGTATAACAACTAGGCCCTTTGGGTGTTGTCGCCACGGGGAAGGCTGCATAGCTGTAGGACCCAGCCGATGTGTGCCATGCTGGCCTGCATCTTCTGGCCAAGGCAGGGGAGGGCGAGACAACGGTACTAACTCCGATCTTTCCAGACCCAGATGGCAAAGCTGCAGTGTGGCACATGCGTGGCACCTCTGCTGAGGGACAACAAAAAGCGCGGGGCCCACACCACCTCCCCTGTGGAAATGCCGCCCAGTATCAGCCCTTGCCTACCCCACGGGGGCCACTCTTTCCAGTTCCTGAGCCCCGCGTCCACTACGCCTCCTCGGCTTGGCACTGTAGCATTACTGAGCATGTGCAGGAAGAGACCAGGTGGATGCTGAAGTGCGAGAAGGGGGCACTTGAGCTGCTGGAAGCCTCCTGCCTCAAGAAGCTGGATCAAGGGAAAGCACCAGCACCGGAGACGGAGGAGCTGAGCGAGGCCAGGAAGAGCCCAGGGCCTTCAGTCCCAGGAAACACTGTGAGCCCCTGCTGGGCCCAAGGTGCTCCCTTGTAAAGGCAGGGCCCAGCAGGATTAAGCCGCGTGCTTACTGTTCATTCCTTTTTTCCTCCCTGGAGTTTATGCCAGTTCTGACTAACTTATCTCCTTGCAGAGAGGAAGCATGGCCATTTAGAGATTTCTCCTAAGAGACTCAGGTTCTGTTTGACTTTCTCTTCCCTTAGCTTGTGGAAGCTGTTTTGATAACAGAAAAGGTTTATTAGAAAATTTTCTCCCTGAACTGGTGGTGCAGTGTATGAAATGGGAAGAAGTGAGAAAGAATAAAAGAAAGAAAAAATAAATAAGAACAGACAGGATACCAAAATTAAGGAATTGGAAGATAGTAACTACATAAATTCTACACACATTCTGGCATATATGCATGCAGTATATGGAATTGGTGAATAAAACTACTGTTTCTGACACTCATGAAATATCTGCAGAAAAACCAAAATAAATCAAAAGGCAGGAAAACGGCAGATCAGAAGCATCGGAAGAGAGGAAAACAGCACGAATTATGGATGGAGGGAGAGAGAGAGAGACAGAGACGGAGACGACGGCGCCAGAGCCAGTCTACAAAGGAGACTCTCAAAGCAGTATTTTTTCTATTGCTTTTTCTTTCTCCCTGAAAAAGGTCTTGCGGCGTTGCAAACTAAAACTTTCCTTTAAAACTAAGGTAGGTACATTGTTTTTCCTCTAAACACAAACTTCGCTTGTGGTACTGAGGTTTGTACCCACGCGTTTGCGTGGAGCTGCACCCCCAGCCCCTTCTTGTATTTTTTATTTTGGACAGCTGCAGGATTGCCACTAAACTGCCCAGGGAGGGCTGGAGCTTGCAGTTCTCTTGCCTCAGTCTCCAGGAGTGCTGGGGTTGTGGGCATGTGCCGCCACAATTAGCTCTAAACATGAGCTTTTAAAAGTGAAAGATGCTAATGACAGTCACACCACCAAAGCCAGCAAGAACCTGGATTGATGAGCCTCCTGACTTTAAGAGAGAGTGTTGTATTGATTTTGTACTCCTTTGTACCTCTCATAAGTGGTAATCAAATACAGAAATGAGGGGACAGCTTTGGAATCTCTAGATAGGTACGAAAAACAAAAACAGAACTGAAATTTCCTGACATCTGTCTCTAAGTATTATTTCATGCTTCCTCAGGATTGAATCTTCATTACAGTTGTTATTTAGGCGATTGATGAAACCAGTACAAATATATTAAAGATGGATAATTATCAGACAAAACATAATTTTATGGGAAATCCATCCAATCAGATGGAGTTTTTCAATTCATGTTTTCACTTACAGATACTACTTATTACAAGAATGAGACAGAGTTCAGCATCAATATTAGTTGTTTTTATATTTATAGTGACATTGAGCTATCCTATGCACAAAAATATTAAAAATACTTATATGTGCTTATTATAGGCTAGGCATATATGTATATATTTATGCCAGTTAACTCGTAAAGATTTTAATGTGTTAACCCATCTCCATATACTGACTCATTTATTTACTGAAATCTATCAATAGTATTTTTCCTCTGTATTTTATAATTTTCATTCACTGAAAGGATGTCATGGCAATATCTCTTTTCTAAAGTGGACTATGCAATGATATTGGTGAGGGGCGCTCAGGCAGATCAATTTTCAGAAACAACACCGGAGAAGAGGGAAAAATGCCCACACCCAGTGATGCTTTGGATGTCTACTGATGGACTGAGTTGAATTCGCATCTCATTTCACCACCGCCGCCAGCATTACCCACTCCCTCCACTATTGCTTCTCTCTAAGGGTCTGCCACAAAGAGAAACACCACTTATTATTATAAGCTTTATATTTTTATAGATATACCTTAAGGGAGGAGAAGAGTTATCTCAAATGCACTAAATAAATACCTGAAGAAAGTAAAGCTGACCTTGTTATTGAGCACGTTCAGATTTGAAGGAAGAAACTAACCAGCGGTTGCTTCTGGCGGTTGGGAAAAGGAAAGTGTTTGATTTTCATGATGTAGCTTTGTGTTTTTGAATATTGTGCCATGTGCATAAAAAGATAAGACAATGTCGTTTTTCACAAGTGATCAGTGCATTAAAAATTAGTAATTTACAAAAATCATTTGGAATGTAGTAGAATATTTCTTACCAGTCTTTTCTTTATTTGTGTGATAAAGATCTGTAAAGTATATTCCCATGCTATATAGCAAAACAAATTCCTGATTATTGATAGTGTATTAAATAAAATATTAATTAATGAAAGAACATGTATAAAAACATAAAGATGCAGTGGTACTTCAGTTTACAAAAACTTTTCTTCATAAACACTTGGGTTTGTAAACAGAGGTGTTTGGTGAAATTGTGTTTTTGTTTGGAGAGCTCTACATCAGTTGACTGACACAACTGGGACCATCTTTCCTGCACTGACATGAATGTGGTCATTTTTCTATAACTGTGGGATGAATTAAGAAGTTCATGATATGAGGTACTATTGTACAACTCCTCTCAAGTAGAGGACAATGTTTATTTTATTCTAACATAAACACTGGATTCAAAATACATAGTAAGAAATTGATCTATTCTAGTAAATTTTCCCTTTTACAGAAGTCATATTAAATTAGAAAAACAACAAAAGAAAGAGAAATAAGCTTTTGTTTACTCTGTATTTACAACATTATATTTAAAGTATTCTTTCTCTTTTCTGAATGGATTTTGATGCTTTATTTGTTGATTTGTATACTAAGGTTTAGGATTGAAGATGTTCATATTGCTCGGGTTTATTCATCTACTGAGAGGATTATACAGACACAGAAAAGATTATGCTTCTGCAAAAAAGACTTAAGACAAAATACAAAGACAAAATATCCCAGATTGCCTGCAACAAGTAGAATCCAGAGAGGATATAGAGATTAAGTGGAGACATAAAATAGTAGCTAGAATTATGCTAAAAATATATACACTTGTCAATACAGAGCCATAATATTGTCTCTAAATTTTCTGGATACAAAGCAAAAGAGAAAGAGCCACACACATGATTAATAACAACGTTAAACCAAAGCTAACTAAAAAAAAAAAATCCCACAAAAGAACAGTTTTTTAAAAATATGACCATTTTGGGAAGTGAATTCAGAAGAAAATTTCTTCCATTGGTAAGGGACATAAGAATATCATATTAGTCATCGTACTCATTGCAGGATGCAATATCTGACATTCACAGCTTAGAGAGGGAAAAGTTTAATTTAACTCATGGTTTAGGAGGATTCTGTGCACAATCAGATGTCTCCGAGGCATAAACATCATGGTGTGGTGGGGTAAAGCTTCCCAGTTCATGGCAGCCAGGGAGAAAGCAGGGGAAACAGCACCAGAGAGGGATGGCAAGGGACCGTATATAGTACCCAAAGCAATACCTCCATGAGCCACCCAACACACCCAAGAGAGCACTCTACTAATTTGATAGAAATTTCTTGATCCCATGAAATTAACATATCAGAATTAATGGTTACAATCCACCTCTTGTTAGCTTCACACCCAAATATATCTCTTAATCCATACTCAAGCTCCAAATAAAGACAATAGCAAGTATATAATTCCACTAACATAATACAACTGTCTTATTTACAACTAGAAACACAATAATCCCTTCCCGAAAGTCTCAACAATTCCAGCATTTTTCAGAAGTTCAAGTCTCTTCTGAGACACAAGGAAAACATTTGAACCCTCATTTAAAAAACAAACAAAAAAACAAGGTAGAGTGCCATAGGATAAATATTCCCAATCTGAAAGGGAGGAAGGAATATGAGGAGAGAAAATAATAGGACCAAAGCAAGACCAAAACCCAGCAGGGCAAACATCTACCCAGCAGATAGCTCCATCTCCATCACATGAGGTTGGGGCTGGGGATATAGCTCGGTGGAATAAGCACTTGCCTAACAAGCGCAGGGTCCTGAGTTCGATCCCCAGTACCGCAAAAAAAAAAAAAAGAAAAAAAGAAAAAAAAAGGCTTCCATCACATGAGGCTCATGGTGGTTTAAAAGTGAGCTCCAAAGGGCTTAGGTGGCCTGGTTGCAGCTGAGAAGACCTTGCTCTCTTTCAGACAGACCTGCCAGCTTTCCTCAGCTGATGTTACATATTCCTGGCATTTTAAAATTCCTGAAGTTTCCACTGCACATTCCTCTAATTTCCCACAACTTCATACACTGCTATCTAAGAGGCTCCTTCCTTGGCTGCCTGGGTCTTCCGTTGAAGTCTGAGTGGAGGTCTCCCTGACCCCACAACATTCAAATTCGGCATGTAAGAGAACCAGCGTTATCTGGGTAATGACAAGGTCTGCTATTAGTAGAAGAAACAGTGAGGCCCAGTTAACTATGGCTGTAGTAGCATCTGAGTGCCTGGATGGTGAGCATAGTGAAATAAATCCTGGAGAATCACCTCCCTGGGAGGCTGTTCTTGAACTAGAATCCTATCATCCTTGTTGATACAGCATAACTTCAAACCCATAGAAGCTGCAGAGTTGGTTGTTGCCTTGTTCTGTTTTAATCTAGAAAAATCTCTGGAAGGCATCATATTCTGAAGAGAGGCTCCCTTTTATTGACTGATAAGGGTATCCTCCACTTTCTTATTTTCTTCTTCATCTCTTCTTTCACTGTTGTTATGGTTTGTACATTGTGTCAACTTGGGGAGTGTGGAGGTTTGGCTGAGTGACTCAGCAGGAAGCCAAGGTGCTTACTTTGTACATATCCTGAGCCTGTGAAAGAGGAGGGTATGGAGACTGTGTGAGAGCTACACGCCCCCTGGGTGGGGGTAGGCTGTTTTACAATGTAAGGGAAGACAAGAGGCTGCTTGCAGCCATTCCTCCTTTTTGCTGATTTTTGCTGTGCTCTGCTGCTATGAACTGTTGCCATCTGCCTTGTGCCACTCTACCTCAGGACCAGCCAAGTATGGACTGAAACCTCCACAAACTGTAAGCTAAAGAAACCTTTCCTTCCTTAATTTTGGGTGTTGGGTATTTTATCACAACAATGAAAGAAAAGAAACCAAGACAACCGTCATCTCTCTCTCTATCTCTCCTTCCCTTTATTACTATCTTGGGGCTGTGTCCGTGTTTCATCTCCCAAAGTATTAAAGAAGTTAGTCCATGTTTTTGTTTGTTAGTTTTAGTGGCTTTGACATGAACATTGCACATTCATTGAAAAAGTGAATTATCCATTTTCTTTCTTTTATTTTATTGTAGTAAAATTGTTTAACTAGCATTAGACATATCCACTTCTTGAAGGTTTGGTAGCATAGACCTTGAAAACATGTGGGTATCTTACAGAAGGGAGAGGAGCAGTGAGTCACAGTGATGATTATGAGTCCTTAGCAGCCTTGTTTTTTCCCATATATTTCTTCTAATTTTTTTAATGGATAGTTTCAATAATTTATAAGTGGTAACCCACTTTTCAAATTTAGTTTTATATATGTCTTTAAATTTCCTTTTTACCTGTACTTATTTTCTTATTTTAATGCGTTATTTCATATACTTGTATTTTTTCTTTGTTTAGGCTAGCTATTGATTTCTCAATGCCATTGTTTACTTCAAATCATCAGATGTTTTATAATATAGTATTTCTAACTATATTTATATTCTTTTTCACTTTGATTTCATCTGTTTTCTTTATCTTTGTAAGTTTGTTGATTATTTTAACTATTTTATCAAGATAACTTCTAAATCTGTTGCATTACATCATCTTTTATGTACTACAATGGTGAGGTTCTGTGATAATTTTGCTTTCATCATCTGTCTGTATTCTCTAAATATTCTACAGTTTCTCAAGAGTCATTTAAGAAGGAGAAACTTGAACATTTGTATCAATTGATGCTTTTCTAGGTGTACTTATTTCACCATTTATTGAATGCTATTCAGTGAACATTGTCTCTTTGTACTTTGTAAGATTCATAATTGGTTTTTTATTTATACTGTTTACAAATAAATTATAGTTACTTGTAAAATTGTTTTATGTTTTCAGAATATGGAGTTTGATCATTTAAATCTGCCTCTGCTGTTAATTGAGTTACTTTGTACTTCTTTATGATTACAACAATAATTAGTATTATTCTGTTCCAGTATGAGTTGAGCTAATTATCCAATGCTACTGATATATTAGTTTATATTAACCTTTTCTTTTTGTTAGTTTTTATTATCTTGAGCTATAATTTTGGAGTGATGATTTCTATGATGTCATATTTTGGTGTGCTTTTTTTTAACATTTACTTGTACAAAGGTTCCATGTTGATTTCTGTCCCCCCAAAATAGATAATGCTGAAGGCTTAGCCTTTAGTTCCACAGAATGTTCCCTTGTTTGCAAGTCACACTTTTGCAAACATACTCAAGTTAAATATGGTCCTAAGGGTAGGCTCTTAGCTATTATGTTGAATAACTTCACACAGGGGGAAAAGGTAGATGGGGCCAAATGATCCAGAAAACATCACGTGAACACAATGGCAGAGACCTGGCTGATGCATTTTTAAGCCAAGGAGTGGGCAAGACTTCCAGCAAATGATGAAACCTAGGACATAGGCATGGAAATTCTTCCTAACAGCCTCATCAGCAACCAACTCTGCTGATGCCTTGGCCTTGTACTTCTAGAGAGCAGAACTCTGAGGTGATACATTTCTGTTGTTTAAGCCACTCGCTTTCAGTACTTTGTTAGGAAACTGGGAAACCAGTGCAGGTCATTTGACATTATCTAGTGTTTTTTAAATGATATTAAAATTTGGATTTAAATGATACTAAAATTGTACTATCAATTTTTATCATAATTTGCCTGGTATATCTTTGATTATTCCTTAATTTTCAGACTTTAGTATGTCCTGAATTGAAAACACATAAACGTATCATGACAATTCATGCTTTAAGATCCCTAATGACTTCCCTTTGCTGAATAAAATGATTCTATTAGAGTATTTTAGCTCCTTCCTGTGAAGTGCAAGACCTCACAATATCCTCCAGTCTTTTTTCAGAACTATCTTCCAGCCACCATGCTCTGTAGCACATGAGTTTTCCTTTGGTACTTCCAGAACTCTGAGTTCTCGGTCTCCACAAGTCCATTCTCTGTATCTGCAACCCTGCTATCCCCAGTCCTAAATTGCTTTCTCATTTTGGTTCTTCATGTCTCAGTTCAAATCTCACCTTTTCAGAGATTTCTTCTCTGATCACTGCATCCAGTGCAATCTAAGTCTTCAACCATAATTCCCATAATTCATAGCTTTGACTGAATTTTTCTCATTTATTTACAAACATATTTATGATCTCTTCCACCACTAGAAGTTGTGTAAGCACAAAGGTTTTACTTGTACCTTTCATGATGCATAGAGAAACTGCCTAGCAGGTAGTTGGCAAATGATATATATTCTTTAATGAATTACAGTAATTATCATACAGATAATAAGTAAGAAGGATAGAAAGAAATGCATATGCAATGTCATTCTCTTCTCATTTTGCAGAATCACTTGCTTGGGGTCCCTCAGGATTACGGTTAACATCTTCCAGTATTAAAGTGGCTATTCTAATTTGACCTTTACATGTGGCTCCTGGTGTTCCAACTAGATAACCATTAGCTGTTGCAGGTAGAAAAACATTTTCTCCATCATTAAGGTAACTTTTACTAAGTTATAATCAATAATTATCTATTTTCCCTACTCTTCACATGTAATACTTCTATGGTGGATGTTATAAGCTCCTGCTTCTCCTCATGACACGTAATGTTATTCCTGATATTATCCTCTCATGGCCAAATATAGTTTTAATATTTGAAGATATCCTAACCAAGAAATCCTTCTTATACTGAGAGAGGATCACAAAATATTTTGTCATAAATATATCCACAGGGATTTAAGGAAAAGAGACAAATAACCTTTAAAAGAGAGAAAAGGCAAATGCACATTCTCCAATAACAACATTCCCTGCAGCTTTTATGAAAACAAATTTCTGTATATATTTCCAAGCAAAATTTGGCAACTGAATTAAACAATATTATCTAAAAAAAGAGTCATGGTTTTGCTAATTCTAAAGTGCAAAGGATAATCCAGAGTCTACATAAACTACGTCTACTATATCATCGTCAGATAGCAGCATACCCTAAAGATCTATTTCTTGTGGTTTTAGATCAAACTATACTAGTGAAATTGTATCACTGCAGGGTTAATTTATAGGACCTCCACTACTCCACAAAGGATCAAATACTCCCGTGATGCAGTAGCCTGCTCTCTCCAGGAGCTCACAGTGTCCTGGGAGAGACAGGCACAACCACAGAGCATTTTAACGACAGTGTTGAAAGGGTTCAACAGAAATGAGAAGAGGGGCTTGCAGTCCCCAAGGATATGGCCCCTTAACTGAGTTTTCATATATATAAATTACTGAGTAAAGTGATAACTACTATGGATGAGTGGAAAGGTTAGTTCATACGATGAAGGAAAGAAAAAGAGGTCTATTGGAATCAAAGAGGAAGAAAATAGTTGCATGCTTTAGGTCAGATTAGTTCACTAAATATCAAGCAGTTTTTTATTTATGTTCCAGACACCATTATACATAACAAGAAAACAAAATGCTTGCAACAATTACCTTAAAAAAGGTGCCATCCTTCTTGCAGACAAACTGATAATAAATATAATGCACAGTAATGGTATTCATTTTAGAGAAAAACAGAAAATGCCTGAGAGTAGCAGACAGAGGTAGGTGGGGATGGACAGGTAGATAAGACCACCAGGGAAACTGCAATGCTCTCTGAAGTTATGATAGTGCCTATACTGGTGTGATCAAATTCCTGGCTAGGTTGCCTCAGTAAGCTAACAAGAAGAATGCACTTACCAATACTTGCCCCACAATGGTTTGGGCAGAAAGGAGCATTTCTATTTGATTGTGAAATACTCCATACCAATGAAGTCTTCTTAAAGGGGTATGGATAATGAAATCTGATGAGAAGAGCTCCTATAAGCAAGAGAAAGGAATTGGCAGTGAGCTGCAGCTCAGGGCAAGTGCTTCTCATGGTATAGGCTAGAAATCACTCTGTCTTGCTTGACCTAGAGAACACTGGAAGTCCTTGCTTAATGCCTTATAGAATGGATTTTATTTCTTTTATGTTTTCAACCCAACTTTTAAATTCTATCATCTTTATTCATGGTTTTCTTGCCTATTCTCAGCCTCAGAACCCTTCAAACTAGCATCTCTGTTGTGCTCAACACTATGAGTAGAGCACACCCATTTGCTCTGGCAATAAGTGTTTTCACACTTTTCCAACAAGATACATGGACAAAGAACAAAAGCTTACACGGGGATTTTTAGGTGATCACTCAAGTGTATTATTTTTAAAAGGAAGTGGGAAGGTAAGTTTCAACAATTTTATGTGGCTTTTACTTTCTTATCTGGTACCAGTCTCCTGAATGCATAATCTTCCCTCGTAGGTGTAGAATGAATTTACTATTACATTTGAAATTTCAGAATAATCCTTAGTGGCAGATAAAGTAGCTGTGATTGAATCAATTTTATATTGAGGAGGAGACCAAGACTAGAGAAACAGGAGTCTGAGAGAGCATCCACACGCCTTAACAAAGTCTAGAAGCACCAGGGAGACAGATGCTGACTCAGGGCTTATCATAGCAAGTCCTTTGGAGCCTCTCTCCCCCTCCTTTCTTCCTTCTCTACCCCTACCCTCCCCCCCTTCTCCCTTCCATTTCTCCTTCTGTCCATTTCTTGCTCCCTCTTTTACTCATGGTGCTGGAGATCAAACCCAGGGCACTCTGCCACTTAACTGCATCCCCGGCCCTTTTTCTTGTTTACTCAAAGAGGGTCTCATGAACTTGCCCAGGTTAGCTTCACACCTGGGATTCCCTTGCCTCTGACTCCTGAGCAGCTGGAATTGTAGGTGTGGTGGCCCACCTTGTCAGCATCATTTGGACTTTCTGAAAAGTTCACTTCATTTTTATGCTCTTATTTAATGAGTGGTAGAAAAGAAACTCTTATTAGAAGGTGCTTTAAAAGAGTTCATATTCTGATGAATGATTTTTGCCTCTTATACACATGACTCAGCATGTATATTTCTGAGAGGTCTAAATAATAATTTAAAAATATTACATAAATATGGGACACTTGTTTGAATTTCATGTTATAATTAGAGGTAACTTTCATTCAAAAATAAATTGCCCTAAAATTAAGAAAATCTTACTTGTGATTGTACAGCTCTTTAAAATGTACATTTGGGCTGGGGATATAGCTCAGTGGAATAAGCACCTGCCTGGAAAGTGCAAGGTCCTGAGTTCAATCCTCAGTACTGAAAAAAAAAAAAAAAAAAAAAAGGAACATTTATTGGGAAATTATAGCTCTCCAAATAATTTTCAAAATGTCTTTCCACAGTATCTGGATTTATGACAATTTTGGATTTGGTCAACTTTTACAAGGGCTTAGAGAGGAACAGAACATTCTCAACTTATTTAAATATTACTAATTGTTGAGAAGTCATTCAGCAGTCATCAAACTCCTCAAGATTCCAAGAGCAGAATAGTGCGGTATGTTGATTGCTCTGATCCCGTCTCCTAACATTTTGTTACATTTACTTAACACGTGCAATTAGAAGGGACCCCCTAAACTGAAGTGTAGGTATGAATTGCACTCAAAGTAAATGTGAATTGACAAACATATTCTCACCTTTTTGCAACCAAATAAAATGCCTACAATGGAAAGAAAAAAACATTTCTTGGAGCAGGAGAATTTCTATAAATTCCACTGTACGTTTGAGAATAAAAAGGTGAAAACCCAGAGGCAGATTTACCATACTCAGTTAGTCAGAGTTTCTGAAATATTTCCTAAAATGTGTGCTGCTACTAAGTCTTTAATGCAAAAATAATTATTAGTAGTGTGAATTCAGCAACAAAATCCAAGAGCTTCAAAATTTGGTGCTTTTTTTAAAGCCAGAACTAAATTGCTTCTAATCAACAGCCTTAAAAATCTGCCAAGTTGTTATATAAATAATGTTCTTTTTTATTATTCTCTTTAAAATAAAAATTATGTTACTTTTGTCAGTCTCTCATGTTAAGAAAAATAGTTTAAGAAAATTTTCCATATTAATGATGATGCCCAGGTAAAACATATTGTATTATAGAAATTATTACCATCTATTTAACAAGAACAACATAAACTCCACAAAGTTACAAAACAAAAGTAGGAACATTTATACAGGACATGATAAAACCCTTTGCCTTTTATCTCTGCTAGCTGTCATTAGTTTGAGACATTTATTTCCAATTCTTAAACAATACCCCACCTGGACCAGACATCATTTATTCTTGTTATTAGTTATTATTCAATATCACTAACCCTTGCAGAGCTGATTTGGGAATGAAGAGTGTTTTAGTATTTGTACCTGGTATAAGTATGCTGTGCTTGTGTCAGAAGTTATCATTCCTTACTCCTTCCCCTCTGCTTATAGTATCTCACACAGCTATCTTTTTAAGAGTAAAATTGGCGGCCACCATGTTTACGAACATTTCTTTCTTCAGAACAGTGACCTCAGTTTCCTGGCTGACACTCATCACAATCCCTAAACACTGATGCCCCAGTGATGGGGATCCCGCCCTTACATCTGGTAGCTTTAGAATGGCAGTATGGGCTTCTGTGCCCCACCCTTTCAGGGGCACCAGATGAAGCCTGAACAATCTAGGGAAGACTACATTGTTTGTTAAACACAAACATATGCCACAACTCTCACTGCTTTTCACAAAGAAGTGTCCCCATTAAAACAACTAACCAGGACAATTCCTGTTCCCTGGATGTTTTGTTTCTTTCTAATGAGTCTCCAGGTTAATCTGAAGATGGTTAAGATGATAAGTCCACTGAAGAAGGTCACAAAAGAGGAGAGAAGAAATGCTGCTTGAATTTCAATTCTGCAGGACATTTCTCCCAATTCTCTCTCAGTTTCTTGTTGGCACTTGGCTCAAAACATCCGGATACAGAATCATGGGGCATTCTATGATGTCACAGTGGCATGGTAACAGTTCTAGGATATAAAGTTCCTCGGAGTACAGCATCTCAGTGCCATGGTGATAAAAGGGGAACACAACTGTCAAACCCTTGTGTGGATTCACAAATTGCACATCAATCAACAGCTGGAGATGGGCAGCATCCACAGCACGGAGGGTCTGAAGAGAATTCTAGGTCCAGTTATTATTGAATTTCTCTGTGATCCCAGAGAAATCACAACTTCTGAGGCTGTGACCATCTGCCTCCCAATTTGGCTTGTTCAGTCAAACAACTTCAAGACAGCTTTGGGGATGAATTGACATCAAACCAATTTGTGTGTGACTTTGGGTTCTGGGTCCTAGAGGGCAGTGTAGCCTCAGGGAGATGAAAGAGAAATACTGCAAGGTTTTTGTATATCCTTTAAACAAAGTTGCAGATATACAGAAAAAATTAATCTAAATATATAGTGTACAAATGCAGCCTAGTTAGTTGTGTAGTATTTTGGAAATTTTGCTGAGTTGATTCTAGGTGCTCAAGCCACACACACACACACACACACACACACACACACATGCACACACACACACACACACATGCACACACCAGTAACTCCAAGATGATGAATGTGCTAATTTGTCTGACTACAGTAACTACTTCATTATTTCCGAATACATATGAACATCAAGTTGTTTTCCTTAATTTTTTTTTTTAGAGAAATAAGAGTACCTTGAAATGAAAAAAAATATTTTTACTCCCCTTGAAATGAGAAAGGCATCTTGTAGAATGCAGTGACTGCAGAGGCATCTTCGCTGGTGTGATCATGGACTGATCGCTACAGTGCCCATGAAGCTGGTCTCTCCATCTCTTCTTGTCGGGACTCGACTCCTCTTTGCTTTCATTCCTGCCCTCTCCCCAGGTAATTCGGTCCAGCAGAGGCAAAGTTCAGCATGAGAGAAATTTATTTTCTCTGTTGTATACTAGGGTAGAAGCAATGTCATGTCTCATAGCACTCATAGGCGGCATGTGAAATGTAAGAACCTGGTGGAGGGCCTGGTTTATTCATTTGCTGCAAAAAAGCCCCATCAAGAGGTAAAGAGGCCCCAGGGAAATCATGTGGCTCTTGGGACCCTGTCATACTCTGCTGCCCAAAGCTGGAAGACAATGGAAGTATTTTCCGTAGCTGCCACAGTTAAAGTACTTCTTTAAGTTTATCTATCCTACCCATAGACCCCTCTTCATACTGGGCAAATCATATGAGCTTAGGTAGTCTATGTCTGCATGAATAAATTAACCCAAGCCATTCACACTTCTTTTTCTATGTTTCCCACTTCTTTCTGTTTTTGTTTTGAGATAGGGTCTTTCTGTGTATTCCAGGCTAGCCTTGAACTTCCTGTGTAGCCGAGGCTTGCTTCAATGAGCTCATGGTGATCATCCTGCCTCAGCTTCCCAAATGGGATTATAGGTGTGTGTTGCCACGCCAAACTGCTGTATTTCCTATTTTTGGCTGCAAATTGTTCCTATGAGGGAGGTACCATAATATATATTTTATTTTGTATGTATGTTTGTGAGTATGTTTGCCTGTATGTCTGTGTTACTCTCTGTTAATTATGTTGTATTTGAGGAAGAAAAATTGGAACTTTATTTTTATATTTTTATTTCTTTTATTTTTTTCAGAACTTTATTTTTCAGTGTGTGTATAGTAGCATTCATGAACAAATGTGTGTTTACAATGCATTTGAAAGCAGTAAGTTATATGACAATGTTGCCTTCTGAGGTTATAAATCCATCCATTTTATTCTATAACCCTACATCCTCCTGTTCCTACAAGCCGAGGTTTATTTCCTATCCTCCAACATAGTTCACTCCATTGTCTAGAAATTAGTCTAAAAATACATGCCAGTCCACAACACAACAGGTGGAAAGTCAAGGCTGAGGGTCGTTGCAGTTCCCCAGAGCAGAGACTCCTGGTGACCCACAGCACACCTGCTGTTTCGTGTCCCTGTGGGTGGAGTGTGTCCCTCCCTTCGGAAATGTTACTTTCAGATGAGTGCCTCAGTTTCTCACGATTGTGTGTGGAACTATTTTAGTTACTAAGTCTTTACCTCAGGACCTCTTAAATTTCTGTTTTTGCTTTAACCAATCTCTAACATTTTCATCAACATAATAATATAGTCGTTACCTTTGTAGAAGCTTGCTGTTGGGGAAACACAATCTATTCATGACTGCTTGGCTCATGATCTGTTGACAACCACCCTTGGAAACAGGCACTGCTCCATCCTGAACTCTGTTCCTGGGGGTCTATTCTAAGGGGATAACCACAAACATTGTGCTGTGACAGGAATTTTAATCCAGTGCATCTCAGTGTCACTGTAGATTTGTATTTTAGAAACTAGTGACCCTGACATGGCGGATATTGTACTTTAATAAAATCCATACTTTTTGGGTAAAATTTGTTCGTATGCTTTCGAGGGGCTGGCCCTAAGGACAAGTCTCTTACGCTGCCCAAATACTTGATTTTTCACCAGTATATACAGGAGGTCAAGTTGGAGTTTTCAGTATTCCCAGCAGCTCCATGCTAGGAATTCCTTACAGTTCTCACCATTTGTCTAATAAACAGTAAACTAATTATCATATTCCAGTGTCTGGCCTCATTCCCCAAATATTTTCTATTTAAAATGAAAGGATAAAGAAAAGAACATTTCTGAGTGCTTTTTAAAATTGAGGTGTCCACAAATCAACTTGGAATGTAATTTGATTTCTTTTCAGTCGTTATTATCGCCTATAACTGTTTTTCGCAGAAGGAACCGTTACCTGAGCCCTTGTCTCTGATTCCAGGTCTGAATCCAGCCTTTCTCATGATGTGATCTGATCAGAAATACAATAACTAGTTTGCCAAAAACTATTATTTTTTCTCTATAGAAAAATAAATGATAGATAGATAGATAGATAGATAGATATCATTTTCTTCTGCTTTCCCATTCACTAATTTTTGTCACTAATTTGCATTTTGTAGTACTACAGAATTTTTCTCACTGAATTGCTTGTGTATGTCTCTAGATGTCTCTAAGACATGGAAATGTTACTTGGGTGATTTTCTAAGTGCAAGATGAAGAACTTCCTAAATTTCTTTGATGTTTTAACGTGTTTCTAATCTGATGTGTTTGGAGAATTGTTTTCAAAACTTGTAGTACAAAGTCATGAGCTTTCTTTGTTCGGCCAGTAGATGGAAGTATTTCATAGGGAATTACGTAGCGAGGAGCAAGGGGTTTGTGTTTTGTCTTGTTTCTTGTTTTTGTTGTCGTTGTTTTAAAAATAAGATGGAGGAGCACACCTGGAGAGCGGAAATGAAAGCAGAAAGTAAGAAATGAGAAGAGCGGTGTCTGAGTCATCTAGTAGCATCCGGGCTTTTGAAGTCTTGCGTCCTCACTCCGGACCTGCTTTCTGTTCCGCTCTTTCTGTTTATCTTCTGAGAATCTATTTTTCTTCAAAGAATGGAAGAATAAATTAAATCGTTGATAACTATGGAGGGTTTAAAAAACATAATCTCTATGGCTCCTTGAGAGTTGTACAAATCTTTTCGTTAGAATGAATAATGCAATCAGTCTCTTCAGCAATCGGCCCGGCTGAACGCAAGCTGGTGATTTTATTGGAATGCTGGACGGTCACCAGCAGGAGCGGGCCCTGGCAGCACGCACAGCCCTGCTGGCCGGTGTGGTTCCAGGGCTGTGACTGTTATGTCACCCCACTGGCCCTCCCTCAACTGCTCGTGCTTGGAACCTCTGGCCTACCTCCAAAGGGCTGCGAAGAATCTGGAAGCCTCGTCCCAGTGGCTGGTTGCGTTACTCCCATGCGAGCTATAAGTGTCTGCTTCAACGAACCGAGCATTTGTTTGACTCCCAACATGAAGCTTAGGTGAAAAAACAGTTGTCACTAACAGCATAAAAGATGAAAGCCTTGCTTTCGGTATCAGCTGCCATGGAGCTGGCGTGCTCACAGAGCGTGCCTCCCCTGGTGGGCTTTGGCCGGATATGAAAGCGCTGTCCTTTAGCTCCATCTTTGGTTTGGGGATAGCATGGCAGCTTCGTAGTTATCTCAAGAGAGAAACTAAAATGACAGAGATACAGAATGAGTTTCAGAAAATGAAAACTATCTTCATCTACACACTTTAAAGAAAACCCAGCATTGATATAAATTGCACGCATGAGGCAAGGAAGTGACCCTGGAACTGGTTGAGGTCTAAACCAGTCACTGCTCTGTTCTCCTTCTTATCAAGGGTAATCCTCCTTGACCTCTTTTGATGTTACTTTCCTCATCCATAAACAGCCTTTATGTACAATGCCTGTGTTGTAGAGAGCTATTTGTATCAATACATTTATTTTATTTTTTAAGCATAACCTTGCAGGATTTTGAAATACAATGTGAAAAGCTGTGTATATTAGTATGATACAAAATTTATTGAGCATTAAGTCTATTTAGCTCTTAGCTCTGCTTATTCTTTTTCTAAAGGAAGAAATGAAGAACCGGGTAGAGGAATTAGTTCCTAAATCCGTGAAAGGAATATTGGAGCTACCCCAACCCATCCAAAGGCCTACAGTTTTGGAGGAAAAAAGATGGTGAGTAGTTGTCAGGATGAATAGTAAACATATTTGCTAACATCTTAGAGCCCCTGAGTACTTAATAATACCTTCTAATCTCACTTCTAATCAACATTAAGCTGATGGGGCTGGGAGTGTGCTGCGAAAGAGATAAAGATCGGATCCATTCTGCCCAGGAGAGATAATGAAAGAAGAAAGCATAGCAATGTGGCGGCAAGATGTTATTGGGTCCCAGGAAAGCCACAATGGCCACCTCTGCCAAAGTAAGCCTCTCTTGTCACTGATACTGTCTTGTGATCAGTAGCGGCCAGTACCCATCTTTGACTAGGAAACGTTGCTCCTATTTCTCTGCTTTAAGGCGGTGGTTGATCTTTGCAAGTCTCGTCGCAAGAGGGCAGTATTCACTAACTTTTGCCCTCTGACTTCCCCCCAACCCCTTTGAAAAGCAAAAGTTGGGGTTTTTTGCCCTTAGGTATGAAAAAAAAACCTTTGCAGTTCTTGACCAGAGTAACTGGAGTAGGGGGAATGCAAGCTTGAGAAACAATGAGACAAAAAGCCCTTGATTTTGATTGTCCCTTTCTCAGCAAGGGCTTTGCTCCCCTCATTCACATTGGAAGGACAGATGTTCAGGGCTGCGCCCACCCATCTCATCAGCTTCCCTAGTCGCCAGGCTACCTTTCCTCTGTGGACTTGCCGAGGTCAGAGACTTGTCATGTAGGTTTACAAAGTTAACCTGCACCCCAGATCACCATCCTTGGATTCAAAAATTTAATGAAAATCAAATTTAAAAAGTACTGTTCAAAATACCATTAGTATACATCACAGAACTATAGAGAGCATTCCTAAAATTCATCTGGAACCAGAAAAGACCTAGGATACCAAGGCAATCCTGGCTAACAAAGACAAGGCAGGGGCCATCACAATCCTGACTTGAAATTGTGCTACAGAGCTACTGTGATAAAATCAACATGGTACTGGCCAAAAAACAGACCTGAGGACCAGTGGAATGGATTAGAAGATGCAGATACAACTACAAATATATATTTATTTGCCATTTTTATTTTTTGGCCAGCACCACATTTGGCCAGTACCATATTTGTTTATTTTATGTTAAAAATTATCAGCCACCTTATCTTTGACAAAAGGGGCCAAACATGTTTACTGGAAGAAAGATAGCCTTTTTAATAAATAGTGCTGGAATAACCAGCTGTCTATGTACTGAAGATTAAAACTAGACCCATGTCTACCACCAATTCATTAAACAAAAGTCAAAGTGGATCAAAGTTCTAAATTTTAAAACAAAAACATTAATTCCATCAGAAGAGAAACTAGGTAGAAATCTTGAAGACATAGTTGTAGATAGAGAGTTCATGAGCAAAACTGAGACTGCACAGGAAATACTTTAAAGAATCAACTTGGATCTTATTAAAAAGCTTTTACACGGCAAAAGAAATCACCAACAGAGTGAAAAGACATCAGTTTTAGACAATTGTCCCTCAAGAAAGGGACTTCTATGTAGAACATCTAAAGAATTAAAAAATCTCAGATTCCCCCAAATTCAAGGACCCAGTCCAAAAATGGGCATCTGAGATGAATACACACTTCTCAGATGAAAAAATACAAATGGCAAATAAATATATGAAAAAATATTCAACATCACTGGTCATTCAGGAGATGCAAATTAAAATAACACTGAGGTTCCATCTCACCCCAGAAAGAATGGCTGTCATCAAGAACTGAACCAGTAACAAATGCTGGAAAAAAATGCAAGTCGGTTGTATTATTTGTATCTCTTAGTTCATTAAAAGGATATGTTTGTGCTAATATCAACTGGAGAAATTTTTATGCCCATATCTTGTACCTTGAGCAACTACTTAAACAACATGCAATATATTATATTGCTATTCTCCTATTATTTTGTTATGAAATTTTGTTTTATCTTCTTTCCATAAATTAAAAAAGGCTTTGTTGCTTCTTTACTCAAAATATCTTCTTTAGCTTCTTTTCTTGCTGCAAAGATTCCCTTACCAGAAAATACTACTCAAGGAGGGTCGAACTCCATCACACAAATCAAGACAGGGGCAGGAGAGCCTTCAGACTCTCCCCATTCAAACGTGCTGATGCACAGCCTACACAGACAGGTGGAGTTTCATTCAACTCCCCCAGAAAGACAGTGGCGCTGGTAGGGCTGTTGTGGTGCATGCCTCTCTACCTCCTCCTCCTGTGGAGAGTAAGCTGGGATCTCTCTTGGTTTCAAGACTCTTGTTTTTAAGCCTTTGTCCCATCTTCTACCCTTTTGGCTGCTGGTGCAGGCAGCTATTGGCAATGGACACTCAGAGCCTGTTTCCCTGGTTTGGACACAATGGCTGCCTCATTTACTTTGCTGCTGGGGCAGGGGAGGCCACACAGGTATCTAGGGAGGCAGATGAGCCAGCTCTAATTCCCCATTTGCTGAGAGTTTCTGGTCTGAAAAACACACATTTGCAGCTAATGGGCAATCTGTCACTTGCACTCTAATAGAAATCACCTGCCCTCAAATAATCATTAAACAAACTGACGACACCCAATAGCTAGACTGCTTGGCTTTAATACTGCCTGGCTAGACCCAAGGAAATGGAATGAAATAAAATAAAATAAACAAACCACTGCACATCATTTAGACACTTGCTATTTCCAGGGGAATTTAGGGACTCCTCCACAGAAGAGATGAGAGGGCCTCCTGGCCAGGGCAGAAGCATCAGGTACCCTCAACAGGTGGCTTTGACTCTTGACTACTTACCACACCTGGAAAGAAAGAAAAGCAGAACTGTGGAGAAACAACGCCTCTCCTATCTGATGCATAGATCCCATAGGAGTCAAATTTGGTACCACAGGAAAGCATTTTAAAGTATTAGGCCCTCAGTGGGACAGAACTTTGGACACTCAATAAAACAGCAATAACAAAAGGTGTTTACTGAACACAGGGTTCCACACTAGAATGTTATTCAGAGTATCTCAACAAATATATTTACTAACAATGCTTAGTAGATATAAATGTCTTCACTGAAGAGATTAAAGATTTAAGGTGCAGAGAGACTGATGTCTTTGATGTTCTAAGTGGCAATTTTGACTCAAAGTCTATGAAGTGACTCCAGGGTCAGTGTCCTATTCACTCAGCCACACTGCCTTACGGATGAGTCTCCTGCAAACTGATGCCTTTATCCTGGTCAGGGACATTTTCAGCATCTGAGGCTGCACCCCTTCAGAGAAATCAAACCTCTTTCCTCCGTCCTAGTGAGTCCATCGCCAACAGCCACTCAGTGTCAATGAAGGGGTCTTTATTGGCCTTCTCCAACCATCTTGCCTGCCTCCACTGCTTGGATTTGGAAATTGTGTTCATCTAAGGCAAACTCTTCAACCTAAGCAGGAAAATAGGGGTAGGTATTGAGCAAGGGGAAGACAGAACTCACAGAGAGGATGTGGGGTCCCTGATCACAGCATTCTGTTCTCCCACAGCCAACAGCTCTCCTAAGGACCAGCCAGCCTTGGACACTGGGACGCTTGAAGAACTGTTGTCTCCTAGGAAGGTGTGGACTTCAACTCAACTAGAACCACTTCAGCATTACACTGCAACTCCAGATACTATCCTAAGAACCCCGGATTGGCTCTATAGCTTGGAAAGACAGTAGGATGACAACTTACAGTAGATCATCTGCTACACTGCCATGGAGTGCTCGGTGTGTACCTCTGAGATTAGATCAACCCTTCCACTGATCTTTCAAGGTACATGTTGTTGGTTATGGTGAGGTTAATGGGGTGGGGGATTAGATGCTTGTAAAGAGATTTTATTTTGATAATTCAACAAGCCAGTCAGCTGAGAGCCACTGATCATCTTTTATCTCCTTCAAAGTATTTTGAAAAACCTGTACACACTGAAACAGGTGAGTTCAGTGGAGGAGACAGTTGCACGGTGAAGGCAAACATACAGAAGGCAGCAAAATCTACGAAGAGGCACTTAGTACATAATCATAACCTTCAGAGTGCAGCCCTAAGCAGGGACATGAGAATGGGTGCTATTTTTAAGGAGAAGACAGTCATGGAGACCAGGGAGGATTCAG
Organism: Dinomys branickii; assembly: GCA_004027595.1. Classification (NCBI taxonomy): domain Eukaryota; kingdom Metazoa; phylum Chordata; class Mammalia; order Rodentia; family Dinomyidae; genus Dinomys; species Dinomys branickii. Next base: position 83,854 of record PVLD010004536.1, on the reverse strand, counting down.
AGGTTGGAGGAGACAGCATCATTCCAGATAAGAACATATCCTTAGAAGCAAGATGAGCACATGTGCAAGCACAGGAGGAGGAGAACTACTTTGGGGTCTAGCGCTTTACATCTCCTTCATGGTGCCAGCCCTTGGCAGTGGGGGAAGTTTTCCTTATGGGTGAGGTAGTGTGTCAAAGAGCTTAGAACTGCTCTGGATGAAAACCCCCCATTCTTCTACCCTAAAGCCTCAGCTCTTTCTGTGGAATCAGGTCTCCCCTTAACTTCAGAGCTTGGTTCTATACAAAAGAAATGAGATTTCCAAGTAAATATCTAAGGAAAAGAAAGAAACTAAAACCCAAAAGACAATCCAACCACTTTACCTGATCTGGTAGGAGAACGGCTTTCTAGTCCTGAAATGAATGAAAACAATTACAAAAGCAAGATGAACTTCTTTGCTTGTAAAGAAATTACATTTTTTATATTCCTTAAATATCATATAGTAAAAACCAACATGATATTTTATTAAAAATTATTGGTATAAGTTTTGATAACTCATAAATATCTTGTAAAACGTTACAAACTAGAAAGTTCTGGAAAAACAGAAAAGAGGATGAATATTCAGTGATGAAGGTAAAAGCAAATGTTTGAAAACAATTTGAAAATAAAAGGAAGTTTTTCTGGCCCCAAGTCCAAAATGTTCTTATCTACTGCTGTTGAAAATGTAAATATGTTGCTAAGGTATCAAAATTTTTATTTCTTTACCTCAGTTATTTGTATATTCTTAGGAAGGAATCAGAACTTGGAAAAACACTTTATTTAATCAGCTGATACATAAACAAAACTATATGAATTATTGTGGTACCATATGACATTGTGATATATATGTGATATATATATATATGTGAGTATATATTTTATACTCACTTCAGTGCTTTACCATGCTAATGGATGCCTGGAAGCTCGTGGCCACCATTGTGAGCACCTCTTATAATTGTAGAGGCCAAAGGTAATGTGTTAATCTCATAACAATAAATTTAGTGTTAAAATATTTATGCAAATTTTTCTTTTCCTGATGTATACTTCTTATTTATCTCTTTAAACATTTATTATTTCTTTAAAGTAACGTATCTGTTTTTTGTTATTTTGTTGAGACAGTCTCACTATGTGCCCCAAGTTGGCCTGAAACACATGATCCTCCTGCCTTAGCCTCCCATGTGCTGTGACTACAGGCATGTACTACCATGCCCAGTGCAAGATACTTTATATTCTTAATGGACAAATATTGTAATGTTAAATGAAAAAAAGGACATCTGTTGGATTATCATCCTGCCATACATAGTGTGGAAAGTTACCGCAGAATGGCATTATTATTTTTAAGCAGCAGCATTAAATGTACAATATTATCTGCAGATTATTTCAGTGTACATTGTATGCTTAGAAAAGAACATGAGAAAGAAATATGACATAGGGAGGGCTTTTATCTTTTTTTTTAACTGATGAGATATGAGTATTTTTAAAATTTATTTTTTTAATCTCCATAATGAATGTACACTGTTCCGTAGGTAATACTTTACCTAAAATGATCGCCAGTTCCAGCTCTCCTTCTTTCCCTTTTGCACACACCATTACTGATAAGCTAAGTGCTGCAGAGAGTCTGTACTCCCAAGCAGGTTTTTAACAAGCCATCAAGTGTAAAACCCAAATACAAACCAGTACTACAACAAAGATGATGTTTCCCTAAGAACTCAAAGCACATGGACCCTAAGGTAAAGCTGCTCTCCCGGAAATGGCGGCGGGCCTGAGGGCGGAGGTGAGGGCAGAGCTTGGAGCAGGCCGGAAGCTCCTCAGATCGGGAGTGAGTACAGGGCTCCCACCTGCTGCTCAGTGGGGCACAGGGGTTGACGGCGTGTGCTGTCTACTTCAACCCAGCTGGAAAGACAGTGCGGTGCAGGTGCTACCCCAAAGCAACCACGGAACCACGGAGAGTTAAAGCGATGAGGCGCTGACTTGATCACAATATATAGATGTGTTACTGTGTCACAGTGCACCTCACAAAGATGAGCGGCTAAATCTAAATTAAATGATTAGTAGAAAACAAACTAAACAAAAGCAAAGTAAGATGGAACAAACGATTGAGGGGTACCTCTCTGCATGTCAGGGTCGTCAGGGAAACAGAGCGATGTGTCCCACCTCCCAATCCCAATCCACTGCCCTCAGCCCTGGGTTCCAGTGCGCAGGAGCTGTGGCGGCCAGCGGGCTGATTGTGCAATGCCTAAGGCAGATAAAGTTATTGGAGAGCGGGTAGCAGATAGTAACGCGCCAATCCCCAGGAAATTGAACTTGGACTTCCAGAATGGGCTATGATGCTGTCTCCTCAGTAGTTGAACTTATTCCCTCTTCAAACCTGAGTATTCAATAGGTTTCATGGTTGATTTAAAAAACAAAGAAACAAAAACTTTCTCAAAACACTGAAACAAATTTACTTCTTTTGAAAAAAAATGACCTTGAAATGAGAATTACCACTAATTTTGGGATAGAAGATACAAAGGGAAATTTAGGAATCAAATGATGAGTGTAACTACTCATGAAAATTATCGTGCTCTTTGAAGACACAGAGTAAGCAATCCAGGAAACTATTACAGCAGTTGCTTCTGCCAGAATTTATTGTAATAGCTTTATAAAAGGTTTTAGACCTGGATTCATAGAATCATTAATTGTCTAAGAGACCACTTAAAATTTAAGTTATATTTTAAGGCATTTTATGGAGAGAATGATATGTAATAGTGGTATTTTCCATATTGTGAATTTGAGAAGGCCTAGGGACATAGCCTTCCTGAATGTGTGTCTCTTAAAGTGTTAACGTATAGTACAGATAAGAACAAAAGTATTTAGAGAAGAGAGGATGCAAAAGAGTCTTCTTTTAAATTCCCTGTATCCAGTCAGATAAGGATTTGGAGATAAGACAGTTTGACCTAGAGACATAAAAGCTTGATAAGGATAATTCTAACGAACACATGCACATGCACATGCACGCGCACACACACACACACACACACACACACACACACACACTTGGCAGGGGCAATGATACAGTTAGGAGTTTGAAATTCTTTAAAATTGCATAATGTGAGTAAGGAAATCTGTCTGAAAAACTTCCAGAAACATGGAAGAGCTAAAATTTCTGTTCTGTGTCTCTGCTCCTAACTCTGTGACTTTGGGAAAGTCATTTATCCTCCCAATTTTTAATTCCTTTCCTGAGCCTTAATTTAAAATGATTTCAGGGACCTGGGAAATGCCTGAGGTACAGCTCAGTGATTTTATGGCTTGTAAGTAATCACACTATGCTCCTTTTTTTGGTGTTGCTCTTCTGTTGAGCATTAGATATTATGCAACTAACATCACTTTAAAAGGTTGTTTTAATGACAATGTAATTCTTACTATATTATCTTAATTATTGAGCCATTTTCTGCACATTTAGGTTATTTTCAATATTTTATTATAAATCTGCTACAGCAAGTATCTTTGTAAATCTTTCTCTCCATCTCTATGACTCTCAGTTGATTCCAAAGGATGAAAATTACTAGGTCCAAGGACAGAACCATGTTTAAGAGATTGATATTGGGCCGGGGATATAGCTCAGTGGCATAAACACCTGCCTGGCAAGCACAAGGTCTTGAGTTCAATTTCTGGTACACAAAAAAGAGTTTAATATTATTGCCAAATGTCTGGTTAGGAAGTCTGTATTGTTTTTAAATTTATTTAAACTTCTAGGCTTAATGCAGTTCAGTTACATGATCATATTTAACATTAATCATATATTGGCTCAGTTGATAATGTCTTCTCTCATGATAATTTTTGTTTGTTCATTTTTAAATTGAGTATTTTCCCTGTGCAACTGAAAGCCACATTACTTCACTATCAAGTTTCATTTTAATATCCTTAGCAGATTTTCCACTTATTGAAAAGTCTGTCCTTTCACTGTTTCAATGAACAACATCTTTTATGTTAAGGGTAATATTGACTTTCTGGGTCTATTTTTTGTAATTCATAGGTGTCTGGCCCTACCTATTCGCAATTAAATGTCTTTAGACACTCAACAAACCCACAACTTCCACCTCTTTGATCAAGGATTTCTGGGTTTCCCTTTGTGCCGGCAAACCAAGCATCTACAACTTTCAAGATAGCTGCCCTTGTCTCATCACATTTGACCAAAGACTGTGTCCTCCATGTTCCTGGATCACTGTGGGGGTCAACCCTCTGACTGTCCAGCAGTGGGCTCCTCTGTGGCCTTGACCAGGTTTCCCAAGAGAGTTTCCCACAGCCTGTCATTGGTTCCTCAGCAGCAAGAGTTCCCTTTGTTCCTGCCACAGGTCTCTCCTCATCCCAGAGAGGTCTCTCGAGGCTCAGGTGGTGGTGTGTGGCAGGCCATGGCCAGGAGACTTTGCTTGTCTCTCGCCCTTGTGCCCCTCACTGGCCTGGGGGACTGTCCTCCAGAAGTCTGTTTCAATTTTCTCCTCTTGTCCAGTCCATGTGTCAGATCGGTGAATGCGTCACATTCTCACTGTGTTCAGGATTTTTATTTTGTCTTGTATTTTTGATTGCTTGATCTTCTTAAGGGAAAGACTGAGAAGAGCGAGAAGAGCACCCCTGACCGCACCTTGAGAATTTCCTGGCAGGTATGGGGGAAGTTGGATGACAGAGAGGGGCTGGTCCAGAGGTGGTATGGGACAAAACAATGACTTTGCCACATCTGTCTGGCTTCTACCCACACACTGCTTCAGGGTGTGGGGAGAGGCCAATTATTATTCCTCAGTTAGTTTCTTATGTTTTCCGCATGCAAAATTTCAAATTGTATAGAATCAAATTTAGTTTGAGCCAGACATGGGGGCAGATGCCTATAATTCAATATCTCAGTAAGCTGAGGTAGGATAACCACAAGTTGGAGGTCAGTCTGGAAAATTCAAAGACTCTATTTCCAAATAAATTTTTTTAAATGTTCCAAGTATGGTGGTACACCTGTGTAATTCCAGCATTCCACGAGGCTGAGGCAGGAAGTTTGAGCCCAGTCTAGGCAATTTAGTGACTTAGACTCTGCCTCAAATTTAAAAAGAGGGTTGCTGGGAATATAGTTCAGGGTGAAGTTCTTGGGTTCAATCCCAAGTACTGCAAAAATAAAAACTTTTTAAAAATCACTTTTTTTTCTATCATTCATGATTTGTTTCACTGTCATTCTACAACCAATATGCTCCAATTGCCTGAACTTTAATGTTTATCTTAGGGGACTTCCCATGAAAATTTAAAGGGGAAAAGAAACTGCCCTACCAGTTACTATAAGCTTAATGAAGCCTCAGTAATTAAAACAGGTTGCCTTTGGCAGAATAATCAGACAAATGCATCTTAATGATGGAGTAGAGATTGTAAAGCAGCCCTCATCAAAGCAGCATGAAATTGTGTGTTAGTAAAGAGAAAACATATTATTTTGTAAATAGTACTATGAAAGTTGGCCATTTGGATACATATCAAGGTAGAACTTCAAGGAACTGCAAAGTAGTTATTTTAAACCACTTTAGGAAGGTAATTTTTATGAAAGCATCAGGCACAATTCTGGACATACGGTTTGTCTGTTATTCTTTGTATGCTAAAGGCCATGTGCTGAAAGCTTTGTCCCCAATTGATGGTGCTGTTTGGAAGTTGTGGGATGTTGAAAGGTGCTATCCAGTTGGAAGAAGTTAGGCCACTGGGGTTGTCCTCTTGAAGAGAATATTGGAACCTGGGCAATGTCCTGCTTTTCTCTGCTTCATGGCTGCCATGGGGTAAGCCACACACCCCTGTGATGCTCAGCCTCTCCACAGGCCCAAAGGCAGAAGAAACAATCAACTATGGACTGCAATCTCTGAAACCATGAGCCAAAATAATTCATTTCTCCTCGTAAGTTACTTACCTCAAGCATTTTGTCACAGCAACAGAAAAATGACTAAGGCAGTTGTCTATTATATTGACAAGGACCCTGGGTTATTTTAATGTTGATAAAATATTATAAATGATAATTAACTCATACAACTTGAGACTACAAGTGCTGTGAAGAAGATGGACAGGACGATGAACTATAGATAAAATGAAGGCAAGGTAGAGTGATCTCCAATGGGGTTGTCAAAGAAGACTCTATTAAGAAGATGAAGTCTGAGCAGAAATCACTTCTATAGCTAGGAGATGGGAAAGATCAAGATGTCTGTAGATGAAGTGTATGAACAGTGGTGGTCATCTGCTGCATCCACATGGCCTGATCTAGGATAATGCTGGAGGAAGGCAGAAGGTAGAGAAGAGCCAGTGGGGTATAAGGAGAACATTTGAATGCTTTATTGTCTTGCTGTGTGAAGGAGGAGGAGAGGGAAATAAAAGGTCTCTACTGGGGGTAATTTTGGAGAAATGGAACCCTTTGGGGAGAATGGGCTTTCAGTGAGAGACAAAGGGTTGGTCTTGGGGTAACTGCTTTCTTAATAGTTATATGCTGTAATAGTCAATTAGGAATACAACAAATATTTCATAAGAGAGGTACAAGTATTCATATTACAAGTTCTAGAAAAGACTGCATCAACAAAGAAAAGGATTTGTACCTTAAGGTATTATTGCTACTAGAGAATTATAAAGAAGATGTTTGCAAGTTGACTTATGGGCTATAATTACTTGGCAAAATATTTGGTCTCCAGAAAATATCATCCAAAAATTGTCAACAGAGCTGAAAATGATATGGGTTTATATGAGTTAGAATTTTATTTGCAAGAAAAAAGAACTGTTGCTGGGTCTGGTGGCACACACCTATAATTCTAGCACTTGGGAGACTTGGGCAGGAGGATCACCATGAGTTTAAGGTCAGCCTCGGCTACCTAGTGAGTTTGAGGCCCGCCTCAACTACCTAGTAAGACCTTGTCTCAATCACCCTCCCCTACCAAAGGGAAACAAAACTGACTCTGATATTCAGAAGGGTAATTTATAAAAATATGCCAAGTAGTTTTCAGTTGTTTGGATCTTTGGGAATGTCGGAGCACTAAACTTTGAATGCATCTAGCCAAAACAAGAGCCTTAATTGTATGATATATCTAATCTTGGTGGATACCATCATCATGCCGATTGTAGTTGGTAGAATTGCACCCCTAGGATTAGCTATGCCTGATCCTCAGGACCAGAGAATGTTACTTTACAAGGTGAGAAACCTTTGCAAATGTAATGGAAGTTATAAAACAATGAAGTAGAAGACTATCTTGCATTTTTTCACAGGGTCTCAATCTTAACCAAGAACAGAACTTTTTCTGAGAGGATGCAGAAGAGGTCAATGGAGGGAGAGGATAGACAGCTTCAGAGTGTGATATGCAGCTGCACTCTTGTTGGCTGGGAGGCAGAGGACACAGCGTGATGAATACTCACGGCATTGGAGGCCTCTCAGAGATTCCTAGCTGAGGAGTGAAGATGCAGCCTGTCTGTAAGAGACAGACTTCCATCCACAACCTGCGGAGCTTGGAAGCAGATAAGCAGGCTCACACAAGGCAAGTCGCGGCCACCGCCTGACTGTGAGAATGAGTACAGACGCAGTGAGCCGCTTTGGGACCCAGTCCGTGTATTACGTTGTTTTAAAAAGCAAGATTAGCCAGGGGCTCAGGCTCCTGTTAGTCTTTGTTCCACACCACGAAAAGGGTGGCAGAGAAACAAAAGGGGCCTGTGATGTGGAGGTGGGGTTGCCGAGGAGCCAGTTCAAGGCCAGAGCTGAGCAGTGTGATATCCTACAGCTTCTTTTCTGAGACCACATGCCTCACTGTGACTTCGGAGGCCGTGAGAAGAAGGTGCCTCATGACAGGTCCGATGGGAGATGGCCTCATGGAAGTCTCTGCCCATCCTGTTCTGGGAAGAACCCAGGCACTCTGCAGAGGCTCAAAAGGCAGTGCTTTGATCTTCCTCTGTATGTCCTGTGTGGGTAGAGGCAAGGTCACCAGGACACAAGGACAGTCCCTCTCCTGGGTCCCCAAGTAGAGCTCAGGCTGGCCAGCCCCTTGTTTTTTTTTCTTATGAGACCTACAGGAAAAACATCAGCCGAACCCACCTGCACTTCTGACATACAAAATGGTGAGAGAACAAGTGTGTGTTTTTTAAGCAGTTAAGATGGTGACAACTTATTATATGCCACAACAGAAAAGGAATATGAGCTCTGTGTACCATGGTGGGAATGGGGTTCACAGTGGCACCCATTATTCGAACCTGCTGCTGGCATTGCAGATGCTGGTACCGTTAGAAACTGGATGGGCCTCACATCTACTTACAGAAATGTTTCCTGCTGGCTTGCTTCTTTGTTTTATTAGTTCCCTACTGCATTCCCTACTGAGTGCTTTGGCTCTGCTAAGGCATGCACCCATGTCCTGTGCAGAGGCTTGGACTGTGAGCTCCTGGCCTGTTCAGTTTCTAAAATGGGTGTGTTCAGTTTCTCTCAAGATTCACAGTATTGGGGCTGGGGATATAGCTCAGTGGAATAAGCGCCTGCCTAGCAAGTGCAGGGTCCTGAATTCGATCCCCAGTACCGCCAAAAAAAAAAAAGAAAAAAAATATAGAAGATTCACAATATGAAGCGTTGCTCAGATGTTGAAAGGATATTCAAATAATGGTAAAGCAAAGATGTTACTACTACATGGCGCTCTTTTCTTTGTCCAATAGCAAAATGCAATTGCAGTTCCTGTGGTTTTAAAATTTTAATATTTCAGGAGAACAATGTTTCTACCAGGTTACTCAACAAGTGTCCCATTGAATTAGAACCTGAAACCTCCACATGGTTAATTTAAACTTACTTTTCCCAACACATGCAATGGAAAGTTATGATATTGACCAAGAAAATTAGTCTTGATTATCCAGGGAGAAATACATTTGTTCTTTATGAGATGAAATTTTGCGAGAAAACCATTAGGTATATGAAAGCAGGAGGGATTCCTTTCAGCTCAGCCTCTCAGATTGTAACCATGTATGTTCATGGAGAAAGAGGTCCATTCTTGCTTGCTTCTTAAGAGTGAATACCAAATCCATGTGCAGCAATACAGTGATTAGTATTTTCTTCTAATTAACATTGTGCCAACACCTTCTGGTGCCATTTTACCATGGTCCAGCTGCTTCTAGCAGATAGATTAGATTGCAAAATGAGTGAATCTATGGGACTGAATGCTTTCATTGTAAACTTCATTCATGGTCAAATAGGTTTCTTGGTCAAAACTAATGTTTTGTAGGCTATTAATTCATAATCTAATACAATGTATTTGTACAGTGTGAGGAGTACATGGATGTGAGTTAGTACGAATCTATGATGGAGGGGTAGTCACATAACATGTAAAGAAAGTTCCTAAGTAATTTCATAGACATTGTTGGATATTTCAGAGCCAAGTTTTTGGGTTGGTTTATCCCATAGTTCCCAGTTCACGGAGGAAGCTATACAGTATGCTTCACCTATCACAGTCTGATCTGGAACAAAGTGTTTATTAATTCACATAATAAACATTAAAATATGTTGTTGGACAATGAACCAATGTTCACTGTATTTTGAATATGAAGATTTATGCAGAAGAATCTTGCATGATTAATTCTCTGCAGTTCCAATAGTCTAATTTTTTTTCTAAAATTCCACTTATCTTCAATTTCCTACTTCATGGAGCATTATTTGCTCAATGAGATTATAAACATAACTTTTCTTCCATCAAGATAAAGTTGTCCCCTTGTCCAGGGCAATATGCTTCAAGACCCCAGTGGATCTCTGATACTTTGGCTAGTGCCAAACTCTATGTACACTGTGTTCTAGGTGTACGTGTGTGTGTGAATGCGTGCGCGCGCACACACACACACACACACACACACACACACACACACACACGATGAATGCCTTTTTTTTCTTAACTAAGCACATACACACTGTGGTCATAAATTTTCCAGTTAGAGATGTGACAGCAAAATTAGCTTTAATTTCATTTTCTTTGTTTGCAACTTCACAGATACAAGATTGGTTTTACCATAAACTTTAGCAAACTCAGCATACGGTTATTTCTTTTTCTTATTAAGTCCAGGGCTTTCACGGTTTCACTTAAAGCAAGCACTTTATAGCTTTGCTATGGCATATGTGAATCACCAGCATCACTACTTTTGCACTTTGGGGGCCTTGTAAGTTAATAGGGTTGCCTTGGTTACTTTTTTCTTGGTGCTGAGACAAAATACCTGATGCCTAAAATTAAGGAAGGAAAGGTTTATTTAGCTCACAGTTTGTTGAGGTTTCAGTCCATACACAGTTGTCTCCAAGGCAGGGTGGCACAAGACAGGGCAACAGTTCATGGCAGTGGAAGACAGGAAAAACAATTGGACCAAATGTGAGGAGTGGCTTCTGGAAGAGCAAGCCTTTTTCCCTCCCTTATATCAAACTACCTGCCCCATGGCAAGTGTAGCACTCACACCCACAATTCCAACACTGGACCATCAATCAATCATAACTCCAGAAGCCTGCTCCATGACTGCATGAGGTTTGCGGGAACATTTAGCCCTCCAAGGGCTACTGGGGAACAGGTCCTGTGACACTGGGAAAGCATATGTCTGTTGAAACCATGGCTAAATGAACAATGGGTATTGGCATATACAGTGTGGATACCTTTCTCAAAAGAGTGGTGTACAGCTATGTGGGACAGGCCAGGATGGTACAAATCTCATTACCCTACTCAGGAATTTTTACTTGATATCTTCAGACTGTAGTTTATCAGAGGTAACTGAAAATTCAGGAAGTAAAACTATGAATAAGGATGACTGTATTTTTGCAGTTGTCTCGGGGTAAGCAGGTAATGGCAGGCACTGCAGAGTGCTTAGGAGAGTGGAAGACTGAAGTGAAGGTTTCATCAAGTTTGCAAGAGCTCACTTCTTGGATACTGTTATGGCTGCTTACTAGTAAACACTGCTACATGTGGCACAATTAGGTGAGTGCTCTGCTTTTTAAAAAAATGCAATAACACTGTTGAAGAAACAACTGGATCTGGCCGTTATCATCTTTGGTAGCAGTCAATATCCACCAAGAAGAACCTATTGACTCTGAATGGCTAAAGAGCCCGAAGTCCATGCTCAACAGATATCCTCTGGGTGAATATGGTGTCTTGTCGGCCCACAAGTGGTGTGCCTTCACTGTGGTAAGTCTGCTTGACTGTATTGAGGAATGCCTGCAGAATTCGTAAAACACAGTTTGGGATGTATCCAGGCGGGTCATGAAGGCATGTCCTTGGGTATTATACATGGTCTCTTCTGCTCTTGCTCTGCTTCCTGGTCTCCATGACCTGCTCCACCACACACTTATGCCATGACGTTTCTTCTGTTTTGGAGCCAGCATATGGCTGAATCACCTGAACTGTGAACCAAATTAGACTCTCCTCCTTTAAGTTGTTCCTGTTGGGCTTTGTATCCCAGCAACAGGGAAGCTGACTAACACTGGTGGTGATAGTGGCAGGTATGTGATGGGCAAGAATCAGGTTCCTGGTAGTTCCTGTGCAGCTTCCCTGGTACATAGGAATAAGTTGACCTATGCCGGCTCTGGTCTCCTTATGGATGGTGTGCTGCTCACCAGTGAATTGGAGTAGGTCATCTGGCACTGCCAGTGCTCTCCTAAGATGTAGAATTCCTGTCTCCAACCCCTGAGACCTACTATATCCCAGGGATGTCAGGTGAAGCTCTATTTTTATCTAGTCCTCTAGGCGTTGAAGCTATTCAGCAATGAGAAAGAAATACAGTGCCCATCTTCCTGGCTCCGTGTTGATGTTCTCACCAAGGTTGCTAAACACCACTCTTGCTGTTTAGAGATTCACAAGATCTCTCCAGGAAATACATGTTTTGTCCCACGCTTTTAACACCTCTCTTGGCAAGGATTCAAAGCTGCACCTCAGGAAATGCTGAATGGAAGTGGCCGTTACATTGCTCATGATTCCACACCTTCCTATATACAGGGTCTTCCTGCACTGCTGAAGACCTCAGTGACTGTAAGCTTGTAAAAGACAAAACTGAAAGACAAGTATTTAAATATTTGGGCTTTAATATGGGGTAAGGATGCTACTGAGCACCAAATGCATCTGTGTTTAAGGAAAAGTCTCCACTACCCCCAGGTAGGTCTGTCCTGCTAATCTTCTGAGTCCCCTGAACTTCCAAAAATTCTTTGTAGGGGGTGTGGGGAGAGGGGCGAACGTCAAATTTGATTTGAAAGCTCTCTAATTCTCCTGTCAATAGATAGTCTTTGAGGCTACTGCACAGTATCCAGGTAGAACACTGATTTTCCAATTTTGAATTTAATACATATTTATTAGACTTTAGTATTGGGTAGTTTTTGTCAGAATTTTTTACTTATTCTTCATTGGGTGAGGTTCATCAGGTATTTCTTGATATAGTAATTTGTAGTCAGCAGTGGCATATCTTGGGAAGAGAAGAAGAAATTAAGAGGTTCTGATTGGAGTCCAGAATTCTGTGGCTTTAGAAATCAGCCAGGTCAATGTTTTTGCAAAGAAATTAGCTCACTTAATAGTTTACAGAGAGCCATAAAATAATGAAGCAGCAGTGCGGCAGTCTGAATTCGGATCCCCAAAAGCATGCTTTGTAAATGATAGCCCATGTGCCTAGGTTGAGAGGCCGGGGTGAATGGAATGTGTTTGTGTCACAAGGATTCCATTCTCATGAATTGAGTAATGCCAATTAGGACAGGGTTTGAGGTCGGGTGCTTGGTCTCTGGCTCTACTTTGTGTTGCTGTCTTACCCTTCTGCATTACAGAAAGAATGTCTTAATAAGATTGGAGACCCTCAACATTGAACTTCCCAGCCTTTGGAATTGTAAGAAATAAATTTATTTTCTTTATAAATTGCGTAGTCTATTGTATTCTGTTATAGAAACACTGAACAGACAAACATAAGCAGTATCATAATAGAGATAACAAAGCAATCATGTTCTGGTATATGGGGTTAATAAGAGGGAAAATTGTTATGTAAGACAGGTAGCTACATATTGTTACTGGAAGACAAATACAACTTTTATAGATATGAACTGACGGTAAGTGAGCTACTTTCCTTGACTATGAGTCCTTTTAATCTGTATAAATTTTGAAACTCAGGTTGAGGAAAATAGAATGAATTGTGTGACATGAAGTTTGTGAGTCTATTCAACACTGTCAGAGCAGCAACAGTTCTGATTAAGTACAACGTTGCATTTAAGACATGTATGCAGAAAGCCATGCCAATGTTCCAGCCCTCTCCACTCCATTCCTACCTCTTTCTTCATCTCGTTTGCCTTATGCTCCTTCTTCATGCCTTCAATAGTTCATATTTCTTGATGCATAACAGCACCTAAAACTTAATGGCTTTAACCAAAAGAAATAGATAGCTTACAATTCTGAGTCAGCAATTGCAGCTGAGCTCAGGCACACAGTCATTCTGCTGTCGGTTTGGTACGATTATGCATGTGTAGTCAGTTCTGGTCAGGTATAGTCATCCAGGAAGCTCTGCTGTGTGGGTTGTCTGCTTGTTAGTGGAAGTAATGAGAACAACCAAACACAATCTTTTAATGCAAAGCAGCCTGTGCTATGTCAGTCAGAGTGGTGTCTGGAAGGGCAGTGAGGGAGTGGAACCATGCAAGGGCTGTGATGAGCAGATTCTGAGCTGGTACAGGTCATTTCTGCCACATTCCATTGGCCAAAGAAACTCACAGTCCTGTTGCAAAAGATTAATAAATAGATTCTCCCTTTTGGTGGGAATGCATCATAAAGTCATACTGCAGAGTAATGGAAGGCTGGGCATGTGACTTGGTGGCCGAGCACTGCCTGATGCATGATGTGTGACCACCTTCCTGAGAATGCAATGGAAGGGACGAGCATGTGTGGGAGGGAAGAGAAGCTGAAGTAAAGTATGGCAGCAAACTTTATAATGTATCCACACCTTCTGAAAATCTTCTTGAGTTGGACACTTACAATCATTGCAGTATACTATTTATATTTTGTAGGTTCTATGAAGAGTGAAAACAGAAGCAAAAAATATTAGCCCTCTGTTTGAGTTGCTTGTAAACTACAGAGAAGAAAGGTGTCATGCTCATCTGTGATCCACAGATACAAACATTCCTGGTTATGATAGCCTAGCTTGCATACACTAAAGAAATATGAATGGGAAAAATTAACAGAAATGGAAGGTATTTTCACTAAAATGTACTTTATTCAGTTACTTTGGCTCTTTGTTTCCATCACCAGTTCAAGGTCCTGTGGGTGGTTTTAAAAGCTTCCTTAATCTTTTTCTACCCAACTTATTGAATTTCAAATTATTGTTTCTAATAATGTAAATATATTTTAAGAAGAAAGAAAAGTTATATAATTAATAACCATATGCCAAATACCTGAATCAACATTTGAGAAAATGGTACTATATGTGTCTTATATATGTGTGATGCATGTACTATGTATTAGAAAGGGAATTTTACAGAAATACATCTTGGCATCAGAAATGAGAAAGATTCCATATGAGCAACCAAACATCATACCTGCAAAATACTATAAAGACAAGACAAATTTACCCCAAAGTTGGAAGAAGGAATGAAATAAAAGTCCTTGAAGAAACACATAAAACTGACTAAAAATTAGAAAAGATTAACAAATTGATGTTTGTTTTTTGAAAATATAAACAAAACTGAACTTCTCTACACTGAGAACAAAAGGGAGAAGACTGCAGTGAAATGAGAAATGAAAGCAATTAAATGACACCACAGAGGTACAAAGGGTCATACAGAACCTCTCAGAATAATTATACACCAATAAGTTGAATTACCTAGAGAAAAGGATACATTTCTAAACACCTAAAACCTACCAAGACTGAGTCATGAAGACATGTAAAATCTAAACATATTTGTAATGAGTAAGGAGGTCGAATTAGTAATTAAAAGTAGATTTCATCAAAGAAAAGCCTAGGACCAGATGGTTGTACTGCTGAAATGTCCCAAGTATTTAAAAAATGAATACTAATCCCTTTTAAACTTTGCCAAAAAGTTAAAAAGGAAGGAATTCTTCCAAATTCATTTTACAATGCCTGCCCTCCACTGAAATCAAAGCCGGGAAAAGATGCTACAAGAGAAAGTATCTATAGGCCCAAATCCCTAATGAATATAATAAATACAAAACTTCTCAACGAAATTACAGCAATACAAAATCAACAGCACGTTAAAAGGATAATTCACCATGATCAATTTGGATTTATTCAGAGTTACAGGGATGGTCCAACATATGCAAACCTACAAATGGGATGCACCCTGAAAACCTCTGTGTTTATACATTTATAAATAAAATACATAGGAATAGGTCTCAACAAGGTAACAAAAGACATATACAAGAAAAACATAAAACATTGATAAAATAAACAGAAGAGAACACAAGTGAAAAAATCTCATGCTCTTAGATAAATTAATGTAATCAACAAAGTCTGATTTTTAAAATAGGCAAAGGATTTGAGTAGACATTTCTCAGAACAACTCTTACAAATGACTTACAGGAATGGGAAGAAATCCTCAATACTGATCATCGGAGAGATGTAAATTAACACCACAGGAAGATAGTTTTGCCTATTGGGACTGCTATCACCAAAAAGATGGACGACGACTGGCGGTGAAGATATGGAGGAAAAGGAACTTTGTGTGTATTCCTTAGAATTTAGATTCATACAGGTACAGTATGGCAATTCTTCAAAATGGTAAAGATAGAATACTATATATGCGTGTGTGTGTGTGTGTGTGTGTGTGTGTGTGTGTGTGTGTGTATACATACATGCACTTTTTTTTGTCTTTTTGAGACAGAATCTCACTATGCAGTTCAGGATGGCCTTGAGCTCACTTTGTAGCCCAGGCTTTTCTCAGACTCCCAAGGATCCTCCTGCCTCAGCCTCCTGAGCGCTGGGATTACAGGCATGCGCCACCACCCCTGGCTGAATACTATATTTTCAAGCAAAACCCCTACTGTCACGTGCTGTATACTATCACTTTGGTCACTGAAGGATCACATATATGATAGTAATCCCATAAGATTATAATGAAACCAAAAAATACTGCCAGTCATATAAAGTACAGCATACAGAATTGTGTAAAATGCATAATATTTAAAGGTGATAATAAAAAGCTATGCCATTTGTTTTTGTATTTATTGTGGGTTTTTAAAATTGCTTTGGAGTATATGCCTACTTATAAAACAGTTAATAAAACACTATCCTTTACATAGTAGCAGCAACCTCATACTTTGTCTCTGTACAAGTATATTCTGTGCTATTGGCACAATGATGAGATCATCTAAACAGTACATTTCTCAGAACATGTCACCATTAGTAAGTAACACACGACTATGATATATTTATCCAAAGAAAAAAAATCAGTATGTTCCAAAAGATGGCTACATTTCCAGGTTCATCGCAGCATTATTTATAATAGCAATGATACAGAATCAACCTAAGTTCCATCCATGGATGAAAGATATAGACAGTGTGGTATATATGCATGAGGAAATAACACTCAGCTTCAAAAAAAGAAGGAAATCGTGTCAATTCTGACAACATGAAGGTGGATGATATTATGTTATGATACTGCACAATCTCACTTTTCTACATCATCTAAAAATGTTGAACTCAAGTAGTAACTTTTCTGTAGACTGTCGAAGGGAGTAGTTAATGTGTCACCTGACTTGGAGCCCTGACAAGGAATAGGCTCGATCTCAAGATTGAAGAAGCCACAGCAGACAGTGGCGAGAGCCAGGGTGTGTCAAAACTGCCAAGATACCATAGACTCAAGGACACCTCGGTACCAGATAATATGGGCATGGAAATGCAGTGGAACACCAAAAGTCCTACGAGAAACAGGCTGAGAAATTAAGAACCTTAGGAGGCATGGAAATAAAGATGGTCCAACGAAGGAAACAGAGTAAATCACCAAAAAATACAGGCATTAGATTTATTAAATAAATACTTTAACAGAACTATTTTAAATATGCTTAACGAGGTAAAGAAAAATATGGACAAATGACTAAAGAAATCAATAAAACTATATATGGAAAATGAAAACCTCAGTAAAGAGCTAGATATTATTTTTAAGAAACAGAAGTTATAGAGTTAAAAAAATCACTGAGGTAGAAGTTACTGAAATAGAAAACTCAGAGCTTTTAATCCTTGCAGAAATGAGTTAATCTGAGGAGTAAAACAGAAAAAACAGTGAAACAAGTGAAATGAGCCTAGGGCTCCTAGGAAACACTGCCAAATGGAGTAACATACACACTGCAGGTGTCCAGAAAGAGCACGAAGGTGGAAGAGGGCAGAGAGGTTACTTGAAGAGATAATGGTTGAAAATCTGCAAAACTTGAGGAATGACAAAGGTCTGCAAAGGTGAGAAGCTCAATGAATTCCAAGTAGGAAGACCTCAGAGGGCCCTGCAGTGACACATGGTATGTTGAAGTTGTCAAAAGGTAAAGACAAGGAAAGCGTTGTGAGAAGAAAAGAGAGTCCATCAAGCCAGAGACGAGTGGAGGCGGCCCTAGTAATACTTCAACGGGATTTTGACGGTAAGAGGCCGCTGGGATAATACAGTACACATCAGAAGCAGAAAGAAAAACATTAATCTGTTAACAGAGTTATGTATCTGGTAAAATTACATTTAAACTATGTGAGAGGAATGAAGACATTCCCAGATAAGCAAAGATTTGAAGGAGCCCGTAAGCACTAAACTTGTATATAAAGACTGCAAAGGTCTTCAAGTTGCAATAAAAGGATGCTAACAGTACCTCAAAGTGAGATGTATAGTTTTGTGCTCATTAAATATAAATATATTAAAAATAGAATTCCAATTTTGTTTGAAAATTGAGCTTTTACTTTCTATAGAATTTAAAAGATAAATTCATGAAAATTAATTAAAAATCTATACTAATGTATACACAGGACAAAAGAGGTAACACAACTAAACCTAAAGGAGGGTTGGAGCTGCAGAGGAGTAGGTACTTCTGTGCATTAAGATTGTCAGAATCAATTTCAGGCAAGAGTGCTTAATTTTAGGAAATCATATGTAATATCTATGGTCAGTGGATAAACTATGGCTTTTTTTTTTGGTACCAGGGAATCAAACTCAGGATCTTGCACTTGGTAGGCAGGCACTGTGCCACTGAGCTGTATCTCCAGCCCTAAACTATGGTTTATAGCACATAAACAAAATAAGAATAAAATAAAAATGTATACTAAAAAAACCAAATGAGTGCAAAGAATAAAAAGATGAAGGAAATAGGGGGTATAAGCAGCTAGAAGACCTACAGAAAGCAAACAACCTGTCAAAAGTGTTTCCCAATCTTTACTTTAAATGGAAAACTATAAACTTCTAGATCAAAAGACATAGAATACCTGAACAGATTAAAAAACAGGATCCATATTTGTGCTATGTCCCAGATACCCTCATTAGATGTAATGACATACATAGGTTGAAAATTAAAGAATGGAAAAAGATATTCTATACAAACACTATCCGAAAGAGAACAGGGTTTCCATATTAACACCAGACAAAACAGACTTACATTCAAAAACTATTTCTAGAAATGAAAAAGTATCATGATAAAAGGGTAAATTCACCAAAATATATAAAAGTTATTAATATATATGTATCAAACATTAGGACTCTAAGTATATGAATAAATATTAACAGAATTGAAATGAGAAACAACAGTTCAACAATAATAGTACAAAATGTTAGTACTCTCCTTCACATGGACAGAATACCTTAGTAAAATAGAGGTCCTGAATAACACCGTAGACTAGTAAAACCTAGATCAAACTCTACCACACAATGCAGAAGACATACTTGTCTGAAGCGCACTTAGAATATTTTCCAGGATTGATTGAGTGTTAGTCCACAAAATTAGAAAATTAAGCACTTAAACAATCAATAGTTCAAAGGAAACATCACAAGGTTATTAGAGAATATCTTTAAAGAAATGAGAATGAAAACATCAAAAATTTATGATATACAGCAAAAGCAATGCTATCAGTGAAGTTTATAGCTATAAACACATGAAAAAATAATTGTTCAAATAAAAATGAAATGCTAATCTTAGAGAACTATGGAAAGAACACACTGCAACCAGTGTTAGCACAAAGAAGGAAATAATATTAGAGATAAATAAAACAGAGAATAGAAAGGTCATAAAGCAAATCAGAAAAGCCAAAATGCTTGTTTCCTTTTCATAAAGATCCTATTTGGAAAACACCACAGAGTGACAGCAGTTTAGCTGGACCAGCTAGGGACAAAAAGAGAAGATGGAAATACTCAAGTCAGAAATGAATAAGGGGTTACATTATTGACATACTTCTTTCTATTTGAACTAGTATATATCTATAGTATACTATAGTAAAAGAAAGAAGAAAAATTGCAGCATGTGGCGGCACACAACTCTAATCGCAGCATTTGGTAGGCTGAGGCAGAGTTCAAGCCATGAGTTCAAGCCCAGCCAGGGCTACATGAGTGAATTCAAGGCCAGTCTGAACTAACTACATAGTGAGAATCTGTCTCAAAAAAATGGAAAATAAAATCTGAATTGATACAGAAAAATCACTTGACAAGATTCTATATGCTTCAATTATAAGAAAAATTAATGAACTAGAAATAGAAGGAAACTACCTCAACATAATAAAATCCACATATAAAAATTGAGGTCTACCATCATGCTTAATTATGAGACTGAAAACTTGATATCTACTTTTGGGAACAAGACTAATGTGTTTATGCTTGTCATTTCTATTCAACATACTATGCAAGTATTAGCCAGAACAATAAATAAATAAAAATATGAATAAATATCCAAATTAGAAAGGAAGATTCAAAATTATCTTGGTTCACAAATATCATTATTTTATATTCAGATAATGTTAAATAGTAAAAGTAACCTGTTAGAACTTATAAACAGGGGGCTGGGGATATAGCTCAGTGGAATAAGCACTTGCCTAGCAAGCACAGGGTCCTGAGTTCGATCCCCAGTACCGCAAAAAAAAAAAAAAAAGAACTTATAAACACATTCAGTATACTTGCAAGATGCAAAATCAACATACAAAAGCAGTTGTGTGTCTCCACATTAACAATAAACATGTCAATGAACATTTTAAAATTTATACTTACAATAGCATCAAAAAGAATAAAACACTTGGTTACAAACTTAATGCAGGAGATTAAAGACCTAACACAGGAAACTATAAAATGTACCCAAAATAAACTAGAGAACATGCAAAATAAATGGAAAAATTTGCTGTCTTTATGGGCTGGAAGATTTAATGTTATTAAGATATCAATACTATCTACAATAATCTGTAGATTCAAGGTAATCTCAATGAAAATGTCAATGATGCTTTATGTAAATGTTAGAAAATACTACCTAGAATAGGCAAAACAACCTTGAAACTGAAGGAAAAATTTGTAGGTCTCACATTTGTGGGTCACAAAATTTACTACAAATCTATGGTAATTGAATCAATATGATACTAACACAAGGAGTTGAATAGAATGCCAAGATAGGAAAAAACCTTAGTCGATGTGGTGAATTGCTTCCTGACAAGAGTGCTATGATCACTGAATGGGGAAAAGATAATTTTTATTTTTAACAAGTAATTTTGGAAAATTGAACATGTGCACACAAAAAACTGAAGTTTTGGTAGTTCAGTACAATATTTACAGAAATGTTTCCAAATACTAAGAAACTATTAGCCACCAAGGACACCCTTCTGAATGAAGATTAGAGTTTCTTTGTATGCTGCTTTACCTCAGAATATGTCTCATTGATTTTTTGGTTTTGTTTCCCTTTTTATTTTTAAATCAGTACAGTCTTATATCAGTGAGACAATTAGTTGCTCCATGTGACCAGTTATATATATATATAATTAGTTTCATAGGGCTTTCATTTCTAGACTTGCAAAGCTTTGGCTTCCGTTTTTATTGTCATTTAGGGATTGTATGATATTTATGTAGTTCAAATTCAAAATGGGAGGTTCAAAGAATTTGAATTTTGTGGTAAGTTCTATCACTGACTTGACTTTTCTCTCCCGTTTCTGTTTCTGACCTGAGTTGCCTCACCCAGCATCTCTCTGAATCACTACATAACAATTTTTATTAATTTCTGGTTGTTTCTTCTGGTGACTCCTTTTATAAAAACAAGTGTACATAACAGTACATGTTTTATTATTACCTCTTCTTTCTTACATAAATGTTAATAGGCTATATGCAGAGTTCTATAGCTTTTTATTTCATCTTTCTAGAGTGATTATTTTATGAAAGTAGATAGTTGTCTTCATTCTTTTTATGTAGGTATATAGTATCTTAATGTACAAATGGCACATCTTATTCAGCTATTCACTTACATGGAGACATTTTATAATTTTTCTCCAGACTTTTACACTTACAAATTATGCATATATCAGTGATTTATAAATAGTGTTTTCAAATGAGTCATACAGGTATGTTTTCAAAGGAGTACAAGTAAAATGGTTAGATCATAGAATGAAAACATCTATAATTTTCTTCACATAAATATTACAGTACAGTGGAAAATGCAAGGCCTTTGGACTCACAGTGGCCAGTTTAGAATTCCGTTCCTATTACTTGCTAATAAACCATGCAGATTTGAAGATTAATAATATCTCTTTATCAAGGTGTTTAAGATGAAGAGAAGCAGTACATGTGTAAAGCATCTAGTGCCCTGTCCTGTGCTTCAGATGCCCCTTAAAGTTCAGTTCTCTTTAGTCAGTCTACTCAATAGTATTTACATAACTGGCTCTTAAATGTCTTCAAAATTCTGGACATTTTGCTGTGGACTCTGTGGTGACATCTTTCCTTAACCATCACACATATTAACCGTAGACTATTCTTAAGTTTTCTTGGGAAAACTTCAGCCTCTGTCAGGTTAACTTAATGTGCCTGTTGCTGCATGCATACTTAGCAACTACAGGCCATGTTTCCTCCCTGCCTTGGAGATAACCGCTGATGGTTCAACGACATACCTTGCTGAGTAACCCACTCAAAGAAGAGCTCATCAGTCTGCTCCTGACATGCTGTGCTACATCTCTTTTTAGGAAGCTAGAACCAAAATCTATGTGATTGATTTCTATCTTAAAATATCTCACCATTTTGAGTCCTAAAGATTTTCTGAGTCTTAGTTTATCAAACTCTATTATGCTACCGTCAATTGTTAATGAATGCTGACCTAGCCTGAACAACCGAAGTCTGCAAATAAAATATTTTTAAGGTGCTTGGATCATACTAGCTAAGGAACACTCATTTGTAGAAGTGCAAGCCTCCAGCAAATACTGGATCAAACAGTATTTCTGAAATAATTAGTATATCTAAAGGTGAGAAAGTAGTTCTCTTTACATCATCTCAGGAAATCATTGGCCTCAATAGAATAGGGTTCCTGGCTTTTAAAGATCTACTTTACATTTAGCCATAAATATTTAATGTTTTGAATGTTAAATGGAAAATATCTTAAAATTATTTCTTTTCCTGAGACATATTTGTACTTTGATCAAAGAATTATTTTGTTCATGAGTTGGAGTTCCTAACTTGTACTAACAGAAATCAACTCTGAGCAGGGCCTATTCATGTTCTGAGGGACAGAATGTGTCCGGGCTAAGTGTGGTCCTCCTGCCTGCCTACTAAATTTTTGCCCTTGATTAACGTTGGGATGAATTTGTCATCAAAGGAAAGCTCAGAAAATATCAGAAAACCTCAGAACTGTCTCCCTTGGCAGCTCTTCTGGGGTTACGATTTCCCTAGATTGGGCAGCATTCCGAATAAAACAAAAGTACTGTCTGCTATGAAAACCTAACCTCTGTTTTTGTCTTTGGTTTCCTTTGTTTGCAGCTAAGAGTCAAGAGACGGATGAGGTTGTTTAAATCCACTGAACCTATGTGAATAGCAGAGACCATTTTTTTCCTGGTGCATTTTTAAAAAGAGGATAAGACCACATTAAGAGTGATATATATCCTGTCAGCTTTATTTGGGAGGGATGATATTCAACATTCTAATGCATTATTATTAACATTTTCAACCACAAAGTTGTTTTCCTCTTTAACATAGTAATCTCATTTTCTTGGTTAAAAATCCTATGATTCCCAAGATACCTAATGAAATCTTAGACTAAATTAAACAAAGGACAGAATCATTCCTTAAACAGGATTACATATAGCATTGAGTCTGAATATATTATTTTACTACTTTAAATTTTACTTCATGCTTCTGATATGCTGCATAAATTTCCTTGCCATCCAGGCAGTCTTGAATTGCAAAGTGGAGTGCATAGTAGATCTCCTAGAATCCAGCAGGCTGAAGTTAGTCCTACAGACATTTCTCTATGGCAAAACTTTTTCAAGCCATTCTCAGCCCCAAAGTCCTTGGGGTGCTCACAGACACTAGTGGGGCTTTGGAGGACAAACAGTGACAATTTTCCAATATTCCCTTCAAGTCCCAAGAACAGTCGGGGAGTACTACATTTTACCCATGGAGGCCAATGGAGCCTGGTGTGTTTGCAAGGGGTGATTCAAGGGCCCGCCGATGTTGAATGGATTTTGATCATTTTTATGGGATTTTAGTCATCAGCAAATATTGGTTTAGGATTAGAAGAATTTTTCCAGGTTTCCTTGTTAAATTTAGAACATCTTATAATAATAAATACAGCAAAACACTACCAAGGGGTCATTAATGAATTACAAAATAGTTTTCTTGGGATTGCTTGAATAGAAACAAAGGGCAGATTAGAGAAATGTGCAGAGAGTGCAGGAACAACCAATCCCACCTCAGAGCATCCGGGGCTGGTGACCTGCACTCCGAATATACCTGGCCAATGGCAGTAGGTGAGCCAGAGAAGGAGACAGAGATGCCCCTAAGACAGAGTGGGGGGTTGCTGCTCCTTTCATGTGGTTGCACACAGTCCTGTTGTGAACAGAGTGGAATTGGGTGCAGAACTGCTCTTTCCGACCATCCCAGATGTTAGGGTGAGAAACCATCAGCTTAGAGGTAGAAGAAGAATTTAACTCCACTTAGCTGTCCTCAGAGGTTAAGTTGTGTGTCCATTTTTGCTTACTTGCATGCATATTCTTTTCCTAAGACACCACTGTGGGTACTTCACGTGTCTTCACAGTAGAAAAGAATCAAGATGTGAACAGTGATGACAATGGGATAATCACACTTTTTTAGACCAATGCCAATACATGAAAGAAGCATGAAGGTCCAGTCCTCAGCCTGAGTGGATGATAGAGTGCAACGTCAGTACTTTCTGAAGACTAAAGCCCTTGAGTCACTACTACAGTGGCTAAAGCCAGTATTGCCTTGCTGCTGTTCCCCAGAGCTGGCCCGGCTGTAACTCCTGAATCTTCATGCCTGCTGTATCCCCCTCCCTGCACAGTATACTTCTTTGTGCTTAGAATATTTAGCCTGATTCAAATCCTAACTTTGACTCATAAACAGGTAAACATAGGGGGATGCTGTCATCTGTCTTAGAAACAATATTGAAAGCTTGGATCTTGGGTCACAGTGACAGTGAAGTCTTAGTCCTCACAACTGCTTTCTAACAGACAAGGTCTTTTCAATTGTTCCTTTTATTTGTTTATTTTTCCATCTGCTTTCCAAAATGAAAATATTTTGTGAATTTACCTTGACCCAAGGTTTGTTATATCAACATTAACAAATTAGATGAATAAAATTTATGTAGATAAAATTTCTATAAATACAAAACACATGCATATATAAATGTAAATATATCGATTTATATAAAATATATGAAACAATGAAAGTCAAAATGAAATGTTTTATTTAATATGTGTTTTATATTTTTATGGCATTTCTATTTCATTATAATTTTTGGCCTTCAGGCAAACAGAATTTTTCCACTGCAGATTCCCAGCTTTTTTCTTTCCCTTGAAGATTTAATAAAATCCTACATTTCATCCCTTAGCTTGGAGCTTTCCTTCTGTTATTGCATTGTTTTGGGTCCTATAAAAAAACTATTGACCTTGTTCAAAATTGCTACAACAAGAGGTTCTGTTCCTCTTCCTCAAATAGGTATGTTGCTCTAGGACTGATGAGCTGCCCTCAAAAACTTAACAGCCACCCTATAAAACTGTCAGCAGTGAGAAGTGAGTGAGTTTCAGAGCTGAGTGTGAACATAATGATACCCACAGTATTCCAAATGTGGATGAGAATTTGCCTCTGAATTATCCAGAACAATGGGGCAGAGAGGAGGAAATAAAAGTATACATTTAGTATCAGTGAACCGGACATATTGCCCCTTGGATATAGAACAACATCCATTTACTTTGATCAGGATGTTAAGTGAGAATTTCTAAATCAGCTCACAGGGAGGGCAGGCAGTATCTGCTAGTGTTAGCTTCCTAATTGTTCCCAGTACGCACGTGTTTTAAAACTTCTTGCACTCTGCTTGCTGCCTTGTGCTCCAGAGAATATTATTTCCATTTACAAGCATTTAGAAAAGCATGCAGTAAATCAGGATTGGGCTAATCCCCTTCAGATTTGAGAAATTTATAAGATATTATGTCAGTGATTGCTAATTCCCTACCCCTGACATCAGGTCTCCTCTCACTTAGATAGAGAGCACTGAGTTTCAGCCGGGCTCCTTGCGGCTCCGAGTGAAATACTCTCTATGCAGCGCTCCCTTCCATCTGGCAGTGACGAAGGAGTAAATCTTCAGCAGGAAGACGTGCACAGACGTGGTTAGAGGTTTGGAAAGGCTGCTTTAAAAGAGCTGACTCAGTTAACTGAGTGAGGCTCTATCTGTGCTCTTACGCTGTTTCTCTTTTTCTGTGTCCTCAACGTAGCTCGTGCGCAGGAGAAGGTGACCTTGAAGAAAGTGCAGGCTGACAGTGGCAGAACAGAAAGGGAAGATCTCAAATTCTGATACTGCCATGGAATAATCTCCTGGCCCAGAGCTGCTGATTCAGGATTCTCCTAAGCAAGAAAGAAATGCATTTCTCTCTCGTGTACATTGCAAGCTGGTGTGTTGTTATAGGAAGGCAAATCCCCACATTTTAAATTTAGACAGGATCAGTAACAATGTTGTGTAGGGCCATACTGCAGTTTCAGTAAAAAGGATATTCAGTAACATGGCTCCTTCTCTCTAAAATTATGATATTCTGTTCATCACTTTTTTTTTTAACAGTAATCTGGATTTTCTAGAAAACAACTACTCTGCCTTCATCAAACACCACAGAAAAGCTGTGGCCTCATACTGCTCAAGCCAGCAAAGACAAAGTTGCAACTGAGTCGAAACCTTTGGAGAGTCATTAGAGGGGCCCAGTATTCCCATGGGGATTGTCAGAGAAGGCCTAGTGTAAAGCCAGGACTTAACAGTAGGTCTAGATTCATGATTCACAGCAGGATTTAGTGTAAGGTTCAGAGATTTCGCACGTTTCTCCTGCTCCCCTTCCTTTCCACGTCACCGCTTTCTCTCACAATCAGCATCCCGCACCCAAGCGGTACTCTGGGTACCATCACTGAACCTCTATCATCTCCTGAAGTTTGCAGTTCACAGTAGGGTTCATTCTTGGTGCTGTACATTCTAGGCTTAAGGGAAGGATCGTGTTTCATAAATAGCAACCTTGTGTCCTATAATCTTGGTATAATCATTTATCAGATATAAAAGGACTTTTTTAGTTAATTCTTTGGATTTTCTACAGAGGCATATGTTATCTATTAGCAAGTGAGGTTGAATGTTTTCATTTCAAATGTGTATGCTTTTTCTTTTCATTTGTCTTGTCTTATTGTACTACCTAGGATTCTCAGAATGATGTTAAAAAGGAATGATGAGAGGGACTTTATTGTCTTATTTTCTAATCGTAGTGTAAAAGCTTCTAGTTTCTGAAGCTCAGGAAGCCTGATGTTACCCTTAGGGTCTAGGTAGATATTTCTGTCAAGTTGGAGAAGTTCCCCTCTTCTGCGCTTGCTAAAATTTTTCATTATGAATAGGTGTTGGGATTTGTCAAATGCTTTTTAAGTGTCTATTGATATGATTGTGTGGGTTTTTTCATTAGCCTGATATGATAAAGTCTATTAATTGAGCTTTAAAGATTAAACCAGCTTGCATACCCGGGATATGTTCCAGCTGGCTGTAGGAGTGGTACCTACCCCTTTCACTTGCTATTTGATCTGATTTGCTAATGTTTTCTGGAAAATTTTTGTATTTATGTTCATGAGAGGGATTGGTCTTATTTCCCTTTTATTGTAATGTTTTTGTCTGATTTTTGTACTAAATTAATGCTGGCAATGTGTGAGTTAGAATGTATTTCCATCACTTTTATCTGCTGATTGAAATTGTAGATAATTGGTATCATTTCATAAAATGTTGGGCAAAATTCACCAGTGTACCCATTTGAATATGTTTCTTTTTGGGGAACATTATTAATTATTAATTCAACTTTTCAAGTAGACTTAGACCTATTGATATTGTGCATTTCTTTTAGCATGAGCTTGGAAAATTGTGTTTCAAGAGATCCGTCTATTTCATCCAAGTTATTAACATTTGGGGTTTTAGTTGTGCATGGTACTCATCTGTTCTCTTTTTAATATCCAGAGACTTGGTAGTAACGTCTTCAGTTCTACTTCTTATATTAGTAATTTGTATCTTTTCTCTTTTTTTCATAGCTAGGCTGGTTAAGGGTTGATTGATTTTATTGTCTTTTCAAAGAAACAGCTTTTCCTGGAAATTTTTGCTTTTCAATTTTCCTGATTTCTGGTCTAAGTTTTATTTCTTTTTTTATGGTTACTTTGCAATTAATGTGCTTTTATATTTCTAGTTAACATGAAAGCTTAAGTGATAAGTTTTTCACTCTTTTTTTCTAACATATATTCAGAAAAGCTGAGTTTCTATCTGATCACAGCTTTAGTTTAGTTGAAAAGTTATGATAAGCTATACTTTTGTTTTCATTTATCTCAAAATTTAAATTTCCACTGAGATTTTTCCCTTTGGGGGTGTATTGTTTATATCCATGTTGTTTAATGTAAATGTATTTTGTTATTTTCTAGCTTTTTTTCTGTTAGTAATTTTTAATTTTGTTCCATTGCGGTCTGAGAATGCACATTGCTTGATTTATATTGTTTTACATTTGTCAAGCTTTGCTTTAATTAGTGAATGATACATGTGTGCTCAACAGAATATCCATCCTTCTACTTTGCACAAAGTAGTCTATAGATGTCAATTACTACAAGCTGATAGAAGATATGGTTAAATTCAGCTATGTCTGTATTGTCTGTGGTGGCTGGATCTGTCCATTTCTGATATATTTTTTTGATGCAAAAATCATAACCCAATTTGATATGATTCTAAATGTATAAAAGATGAACTATTGTATTGTTAAAATATTATATTGAAAAAATTAAAATAAATATTATATTATATTGTAAATAGGAGAAAATACAAGAGCTAAAAGGGAAATAAAGCTCTTATATGTCAGTCAAAGTAGTAAAATGGTAATAGACTTCATTAAGTTATGTGTATTAATGAAATATGTAGAGCAACCATTAGAAAACATACACAAAGTGGTGTATTCAACATTCTATAGAAAAATTCGATAAATATTTAAAGTAAAACAAAAGAAACAGAAGTAGATAAAGAAATAAAAGACAAAAAGCAAAATAAAGTAAAACTGCACTAAAATATTCATAATGTTATGGCAAATGGGCTGATTTTCACAGAAGACTGAAGAATCCTATTTAAGGCAAATAGTTTATTGAATTTAGACTGGATCACTGCACATTCTTGACTAGCAGGTCCGAAAGTGTTGGGCCTGTCCTGGTCTTTGTTTCAGCTTTAAATACACGTTTTGGTTTCCATAGTAACAGAATGGAATGAGTTACAGCCACTAACTCAGGTGGCACGTGTTGTATTCCTTGCCCCCTGTGGCCAGATCAGGCTCCTGGTCGTGAGCCCAACCATTATGATATATACTTCCTGCACTCTGTTCGGTTTGTTCCCTTTTTATCACCATACATTTCTTTATGGTTACAATGTTTGACTAAGGCCAGGGAAGGAATGAAACAACCCAGGCAGGGTCATAGGTGGTGATCTGGGCCCAGGGGTTCTTTGTCTTTGGAGAAATGGTCTAGGGCAAAGTTAACTGCAAAGTTAACTTTTTACAACTTCTCTGGGATGTTTCTCAAGACACATTTTGAGGCTTGTATTATTCTATCTTAAAAATGATATGCTAAGTCACCATCCCCTGCAATAACTACATTAAAAATATGTTATAGAGTATAATTTGTAAGATACAGAGAGAATTGGATAATGCATTTAAAAGTGTTACCACACATTGTGCCTTCTGTAAGAAACTCACTTCAGATTTAAAGACACACAGTATAAATATAAAGAATAGTAAAAGATGTGTCATCTAAACACTGATAAAAGAAAAGCAGACACAGTAATATTAACATTAGATGATTTAGACTTCAGACAAAAATAACCAGAGACAGAAAGACATAGGCATTATATTATAAAAGGGTGAATAATTATTTTTGAGGATGTCAACAACTCTCACAATAATTAATAGAATCATTAGACCAAAACCCAGTAAAACTACAGAAAAACTCAACAGGACCATCAACCAACAGCATCAGTCCACAGTTATAGAATATTTTATCCCCAGACAACAAAATATACATTCATCTGAAGTGCTGACCCAACATGTATATTGAGACAAATCATATACTGGGTTATAAATATACTTCAACAAACTTACAGATAAATGAACTTATATTGAATATGCTGTTCAACTGCAGTGAATTTAAAGTAGAAATCCATGCAGAAAGGTAATAGAAAAATCTGTAAATATTCAGAAAGTAAAAATATACTTTAAAAGAATTCATGGGCAAACAAACATCTGAAGAGAAATAAAGACATATGGAACTAAAGGAAAATGAACATTTAGTGTATCAAGAATTTATGGGATGCAGCTAATGTAGTGCTGAGAGGAAAATTTCTAGCACTAATGCACTCATTAGAAAAAAATAATCTAAGCTCCTACCTCAAAAATAAAAACAAAAGCAGATGGGAAGGAATAAAAATAGAAAGAGCAGAAATAAATAAACCTGAAACAGAAAGTCAATTGAAAAGCAGTGAAACAAAGATCTTATTCCTTAGAAATACAATGATTGGTATCCAAATGTTGAAGAATTAACAACAATTTGACTCAGTGTTTTCCAGAAAATAGAAGAGGAAGAACACTTTCCACATTAGTGTATAAAACTAACACTAATATGACAACAAAACCAAACAGCACGAACCAGAAAGGACAATACCACTTTTCAGACCAACATACCCCATGAATAGGATAGCAAGATCTTTAGCTGAATGTTAGCAAATAGAAATTAGCAAGATACAAGAGGAACTAGGTTTGGATTAGTGGGTTTTATTACAAGGCTGGAAGCATGATTCAATGTTCTAGGCTCAATCAAGATAATCCATTGTATTGACAGGTGTTGTGGTTGGATGTAGTGTGTCCTCCAAGGGTCTGTATGTTGGATGTTTGGTCCTCTGTGTGGCATTGTTGAGGTGGTAGGTCACAAGTGGTGAGGCCTACAGAGAAGCACTGCACCCAGGCAGTCTAAGTAGTGCTCATGGGACCCCAATTTAGTTCTCATGTGAATTTTAAGAAGAGCAAACGTGGCTCCTTCATGTTGTCTTGCTTCCTGTCTTGTCATGTTATCTCTCCATTTCCCTCTTTACATTACACCATCCACCATGAGGTGATGAAACTGGGGAGGGTTAAGGGGATTGGATAAAGCCAGTACCATGCTGTTTGGAATTGCAAACCCCTACAACTGCAAGCTACATAAATCTCTTTGCTTTAACAACTACCTAACCTCAGCTATTTCACTACAGCAATGCATAATGGACCTGTTCACCAGGATAATGTTCACAAAAAGTCATATTAATCAATATAGTAAAAGCATTTGTCCTTACTCAACTGGTATTCATGGTAAAACTCTTACCCAACAAGAAATAGAGGGCACCTTATTCAAGTTGACAAAGAGCATCTAAGCAAAATCTACAAGTAACACTATAGTAAAGAGTGAAAAACTGAATGTTTTGTTCCAACTACATACAAAGAAAGGATGTCTATGCTGACCAATCTCATTAAGCAAAGTCCTGGAAATATTGACAGTGTAATCAGGCAAGAGAGGTATTTCTTTTTGGTACTGAGAATCAAACGCAGGACCTTGTACTTGTCAGGCAGGCTCTTATGCCGCTGAGCTATATCCCCAGCCTTCAGGGAAGAGAAAGAAATAAAAACAAGTAGATTGGAAAAGAAGAAATAAAACTGTTTTAATTTCCAGGTAACATGATGTCTATATAGTGTGAATTCATCAAGATTATAGGACATAAGGCAAACAAAAATAGTAAATACAAGACAATCTTTTCTAATAACTTACAATAACTTTTCTAATAACTTTCAATAATAACTTTATTAATTTTAAACAACGCTTTATGAGGGAAATCTTCCACTTAAAGTGCAGTGCTCCTAGGTGATACCAGAATTTGCTGTTATGTTTCATAATAATAGATTTTAACAAGATAAAGCATATGAGAGGCATAAAATTTGAGTGACATCAGTACTCCACATCCTTGCTAGACCCAATTGAAAACGTCTTAATTCATGAATTTATTTATTTATTTCAATTAGTTATGTAAGACCCATGGATTTATTCTACTCTATCCATAGTAGGAGTTTTAGTATTTAATTGGCATAACCACCATTAACTAACTCCTCCTGCTTAGTACTCGAAACTCCTGATTTCTTTTTCTCTACCTAGTATACAACTCAGTGAATTTCATCACTGGTTTCTTCCCTTTTTGACAAGTTGCCATATGCACATTTATGATTTTTTTAAAGAACTGATGGATTACCTTTATTATTTTTTACCTGAACAGTGAGTACCATAACTTCCATTTTAGAGATGATAGTTCAGAAATGTTGAGTCTTAGATTTAAACCAAAGTCTGTTGGATTCTAAATCTAACGTTCCTGTTTTCAGTCTGGGCCCAGTGCTTCCAGATGTTCTGAGTAATGATACATTTATGAAAACCTCCTGTGCTGAGGTCTAGATGAAAGTAATAACAAGAAAAGTATTTCAAGCAAACAAATGTTTAATTGCCAATGGAAGAGTCAAGCATATACTACCCATCTTGGTAGCTAACAGTGGTTCTTAGAAAAATAGGGTAGAAAACAAGGTTCGAAAATGAAAACAGATTTTCTTCTATAAGCCCCTGGGAGTTATTGGAGATTTTGAACAGGGAGTGGCATATAAATGCCCATCAAATGAGGAATGATAAAAAGGTGTCGTTTTTTTTATACAGTGGAGTACTATTCAAGCATAAAGAAGGATAAACTAGAGACTTTTATAGCTAAATGGATGCAAGTGTAGACCACACTCATAAATTAAATAAATTAATGTGTAATCACCATATTGTCTCGCTAGTGTGAGAAACAGAATGAGTAAATGAGGTCCAAAAGGTACAATAGATTTTGTGAATTGGGAAGAAACTGTTCAAAAGAAGAGAAACCATGAGGGCGAAAGCGGGGAGGAAGGAAAAAAAGAAAAAGTATATTTAGACACAAGATAGTTAAGAGAGTTACACAGCTGATTTCTCTTACTTCACTCAAAAGGAATGTTTGCTAATATTGTTTGGACAAGGTATCATGCCTGTATCTTCTACTCTGAATAGCTATTGTGAAAACAACAATATACAATACAATGTATTAATTTTTGTAACTTTCTACTAACCTGTTTTGAAACTCTGCTTGTTATGGTTATTTTGTTCTCTTTAAAATAAAAAGTGTCCATAATGCTTTTTAAAAAATGAGTGTAGAACCTAAGTGGAGGAAGAATGACAGCAGTGCAGGAGAAGAGACAGAAAAAGTGACTGTGCTTTCTCACCAATTTAAAATTTCTTCTTATTTTTCGTTTGATTGTTTAAAGAATTAGGTGTTGGGGATTAAATAAAAGAGGACATGTTATGTCCGTGTACCAATTCCCCATGACAAATGTAATCACTATATACTACAAACATGGGCTAATAAAATTAAAAATTGAACAGAAACACTGAGACAAATCCCCCCCCCCCAAATTAGAGATGAGACTTAGAAGCGCTGACATGAGTTGAAAGAAGGTAGCCCGCTGCCTGAGCGTGAGTTCCGAGGGCAGACACAGAGTTACTGTTTGCACAGCTCGGTCTTCAGAGTGCAGGGCAGTATGCGTTACATGATGGATGTGCAATAAGTATGCATGCAATGAATGAAAATTGAAATTATCTAATTGAAACTATGCTGGAGAACTTCTGCGTGGGGATTTTAATGAGAGAATTTGGCCAATTCGGGGATGTTGAGAATGTCTCATGCTGGGCTTGCTTTGTTACCATTGTTATTAGATATCTCTGTAACATCCAGCTGAACTGATTCAGTGTGGTGCTGGGTGTGGAAGGCCCACTTGAGGATGGTTGCCAACAGCGTAAAAAGAGAACTGGAGGGCGAGATGGCACGCTCTTGATTCTCTTAGAGAAGCTTGTTATGCTGGCTTTCTTGATATGAACTCAGCTGTTCTCACTCGAGAAGTGCGGGTCCTCGCTGTTGCTGAGGATGGCTGTGGGTCTCTTTGGGGGAACTCTGGTCCTTACCTTTAGCATTGTTTCCTGGCTCCAGTGCAGATCCCTAAGCCTGATGGCACGGATCCTTCATCTCGCTGGTGCAAACTTTCTAGCTTCCACCACTGAAGAAGTACGCAGCTTGACACTTGTAAACTATTTATACAATATGTGTTAACTTCCTTAATGTTCATCTCCATAGGCTGACACTTTGAAGCACAGGAAATTGAGAAGTTCACTGACCCATCAATCCCTCAATAAGCATCAATTACTGACTGGATGTCTACTGAATGTCAGGAAACTCTTAGCAGGAGTAGTATTATAGATGCCTACCTCATTTATTGATCATTCATCATTAAGTGGCAATACCATTAACATACGTTGCATTCATACTAATAGTGTTTTTTTGACAAGTAACATTGATTTAACCCTCATTACTCTAAAAAGATGAGTATAGGTGAAGTGAAACTAATTTCAGAGGATTACATTATGTATTCTAAGTGAATGCCCAATCCCTATCCTAGAATACAAAATTCATACTTTGGGGCTAAAATTATTGAGCACCTTCTGCATATCATGTGCTATACTTGATGTGATATCATATACACTTTTTAACATTCATTAAATGGTAAGGTCAGGTTACTTTTTATTTATTTTAAGATATATTATGGGAAATTTTCATTATCTAGAAAATTAGACAAAGAGTGTAATTAACATCCATAAGTTTGTCACCTAGATTTAATAGATTAATTATTAACATCTGCCACACTTTTTAAAGTTTTTAAAAGGAAATTATAGATACCATGACATCTTATTTTAAATTCCTCAGTATATGCCTCTAAAAAATAAAGGAATTTTCAAAATAACAATTAATAAAACCATTATGACATGGACATAGCAATTGTTGCTGAAGTATAATCTAATGCCAAGTTCATATTAAAATGTTCTCCAATGTACCTCATACATGTAGTATTGAAAAAGGCAGCTTTCCCCTTGATGGCTGCAGCAGAGTATGCTCAGTGTGCAGAGTCATGCTACCAGCATTCCTGTGTTGTAGTAAAAGACTACCTGGTTGGGTTCCAGCAAGACCAGTGAGATCAGGAATGCAAACTCCTGTCAGCTCACCCAGAAGCTGCTCAAAGATGTGCTGATTATCCACAGACCTGCAACTGTCCATTCCTGGACTCAATGCTGGAAGAACACTGTGGCCTTTCAGAAGGGCAGGCACAAGTTCACAGGTAAGCAAAAGCATATGGCCAATGCAGATAAAGTAACCTGGGTGAAGAAGATGCCATTCTATACAGGCTGAAGATGCTGTGAATTTACAAAGATTGATTGCACTCTTATCGTGGTATGTACCTGAAAGAAAAGGTACAATGTGTTCAAACACAAGCAGATCCTTATAGGGGACACACAAGTTAAAGACAGACAAGGCCTACACGGAGTGACCAGGAGGAGCTGGGGCCTGCAGGGCTAAGACATGGGCTCCTGCAAACCCTCAAGGAGTGCCTTTGGTCAAGAAAATCCTACAGACTCTCCAAGGAGAACTAGTCCACGGTCCCTTTCTCATTTCTGCAGATATTGTTCTCATTGATTTCACATCTCAATTATTGAAATAAAATAAGTCATCATTTGAATATCTATAGCTACTTGTATGAGAGTATGTATGCATTACAAACTGAGATTCAGAGACTAATGCAAATTGTATTGGGCTGCATTTTTTTTTAATGCCTTTTTCTTCTCCACATATACTGACAATCAGTTATTGTCTGGACTTATCAAAGGGGCGATATCTTAGGAAAAACTGTCACCATAAGATCTGGAGATATAAGCAAATTCAGAGTCACAGCCAAGATAGATGAATTTTGCCACATAGATGAGTTTGTTCAATTAGCTTCTGGAAGTAGCAGGTTTGTTACAGGGTTCTTAACTTGCTCCCCCAGAGCAGTCGTTACTTAGGAAGGAAATGGTAGAATTTTGACATGTGGGTTAAGGCTGAATGTGGGCTTCCCTGAGACTCATAAACTCCTGGAGGGCATAGTCTTGAGGAACCACCACCACATTATAGCACTTACCTCCAAGAACTCCACAAATTCCCTGCACTGAATAACCACGTAACATTTCCTCAGGGCTCTGGCAGGGAAAACAGGAAAGTCATCTTTTAAAATAAATGCAGACCATTCTTCCAAAGACCTATTCTCTAGGGAAAAAGACGACCTGAGATTTGAGGAGAGTCATTTACCCTACTGTACTCCCTTCTATGCTTCCTGCTTCACCTAAGGTAGGAGAAATGGAAGGGGAAGAAATCCCTGAGAAAGGAGCAATGCGGAGACACAGGCCCATTAAAGCATTGAGGCCTAACTATAAGATTACAACAGATTCTCTTTCATTCATGCGTTCAGCCGTAGGGTTTCAGGATAACACTGCATTGTGGCTGGAAAAGCTGTGAGGTGAAGACTGTGTAAATCAACTGCTAGACAACAGGGAAGACAAAATAAGAGGAATTGGAAGCATCTGAAACCTACAATTACAGCAAGCACTAAACACAGCCCAACACTGAGCCAAATCAACAGAAAACACATACAAAAGGCTAAGCAAAAACGAAGTCTGAAGAGGCAAAGCCAGCATCAGAGCCAGACTCAGGTAATATATGTATCATGAAATTGTCAAACAGGGACTTTTGAATACATATGATTAATATGGGAAAGACTCTGATGGAAAATATACATAATACGCAAGAAAATATGAATAACACAAATGGAGAAAAGCAAAAATTATGAAAATAACCAAAAGAAAATACTAGAAATTAAAAACTCTGCAACAGAAATAAAAGATGATTTGTTGAGAATTTCAGATGTTGCAGGCCAAGGAAAGAATGGAGCAATAACACAACATCTAAGATCTGTAGGATAAAATTAAAAAAAACAACTAGAAATTATTGGAACATGAGAAAAAAGTGAAAACAGAGCAACAGAAAAAGTTGAATAATGGGAAAATTGTCCAGAAAGTCATGACAGACCACACACTACAGATTCAAGGAGCTCAGAGAATAACCAAGGAAGACAAATATCAAAAAACTACAACTAGATATATCATATTCAAAAGTAAGGGAAAGCAAAACACTTTATCAATTGGGGAATGTAAATAAGAATTATAATGAACTTCTTGTTAAGAACTTTGCTAGCAAGAAGAAAATACAGTGAAATACTTAAAGTGTTGGGGGTGTGAACTCTTCACAAATCTAGAGTTGTATATTCAAAATAGTTATGCTTTAGAAGCATCAGGTAGGGGTACAACTTAATGTAAAACGTTTTCTTAACATAAACAAGGTGCTGAGTTCCATCCCTAATAACACAATGAACAAACAAACAAACAAGAACAAAAACCCAAGACTTTCTCAGACAAATGAGAATGGAAGGAATTCATCACTGACAATCCTAAAAAAAAAAAAAAAAAAAAAAACCTTCAGGGTGAAGGAAATGGCATAGGTTAGAATTTTGAATCCATGAAAAGAAAGGAAGATCATCAGAGAATAACTGGTGAGATAAACAACAGCAATGGAAGAAGTACGGGAAGGGACAGTTTAGGAATACTCTAAAATATTTATCAAAATAAAGCAGTACTAGCCTGGCATGGTGGCACATGCCTGTAATCCCAGCACTCAGGAGGCTGAAGAAGGAGGAACATTTTGATTTTGAGACAAGCCTGGGCTACAAAGTGAGTTCAGGGCCAGCCTGAACTGCATAGCGAGACCCTGTCTCAAAAAAGACAAATAACAACAAAAGAGAAGCAGTACTATGATCCTCCCATATGTACAAGGAACACATTCCAAGACTTGAGTTGAATGTCTTGAAATCATAGATAAGACTGAACTCTACAGATAAATTTTTTGATATGTATGTGTTATAAAGTTTAGTTTATAAATTAGGAACAGTAAGAGATTAACAACTATAACTAGTAATAAAATAGAACAGTTACATCAGTATGCTGAAACAAAAGTTGCAGAATCTTTCTCTGTCTCTGTCTCTCTGTGTTGTCTCTCTCTGTCTCAAAATCTTATTGTACTTTTACCCTTCATTTAAAAGAAACATTTTATGACTTCTCTTTGTCATATCTAAATTCCAAACATTGCTACTCTTGCACTTTGGAGCTATTATGTAAAATAGTTATTTGAACGGAAGCACTGTAAGACACAACTCATAGCTGAAATGGCTGCTGACTGACAGGTGGGGAGCCTATGCCATATCCTGACACTGAACAAGTTGATGATTCACATCCCCAATGAAATGGAGCTGGACAATGTAACATTTATCACACACATCAGGACATGTAATTTAAACCCTACAAATTACTTCTAGAATTTTCCATTTACTGTTTTTGAGCCACAACTGTTTTTGTTTTTGTTTGTTTTGGCCTTTTTGAGACAGGATCTTGCTATATAGTTCAGGCTGACCTTGAACTCACTTTATAGCCCTAGCTGGCCCTGAACTTGCAGAAATCCTCCTGCCTCAGCCTCTCAAGTGCTGAGATTACATGGACTATGCCCGACTTTGAATCACAAATGTTTATGAGTAACTGAAGCTGTGGCAAGAGAAGTCATGGATAGGGAAGTCCTATTATGCAGTATTTTTGAAAGCAAACATACACAGTTTTAAATATACAGTGCAGACACAAAAATACTACAATTTTTCTTGATATCCTGAGAGATAATAATAAAATGAAACAATAAAGTATACTCACTTATAATAAATAAAAACTAAGAGAATGGAAAAAGTAAACAAATGTAAAAAGTTCACAAATATAGTAGAGATTAAAGAAATTATATCTGTTGCAAATTAAATGTGAGTAATCTAAATGCACCACTAAAAACAAATTTTTAGAGAAATTTTTAAAAATACTCAACTATATGTCTTACATAAGAATCCCATTTTAAACATCTGACTGATGTTAGAAGTAAAAGAATGGGAAAGGTGTGCCATGCTAACATTAATCTAACAAAAGGTGGAATCCTACATTCATTTCATATGAAACCAATTTCAGAACAAAGGATATTATTAAGGATAAAGAAATGCATCACATAGTGATGAAAGAATCAATTCTCCAAGAATCCTTAGCAATCCTTAACAACTATTTACCTAATAGCTGAGTATAGAAATACTGGAGGCCAAAATGGAAGAATTGCAAGGAAAAATAGACATCCACTATTAGAGATTTCAACATACACTTTCCCTAAGTGACTTACGAAGACAGCAGTCAGTAACAATACAGTTGCCCTGAACAACACTACAAATCAACTTGATTGGATTGGCTTTTATCAAAATATTCCGTATGTATTGAGATTCTCCAGAGGAACAGAATTAGAATAAAATACGTGTGTAGATAGCATCACAGGGTCAGAAGCAGAAGCCTCTCAGTGACCATTTGCATGCTGGAAAGTGACAGTGCAGGAGCAGTTGAAGTCTGAGGACCTGTCTGATGTGGGTCTGTGCTGGGAGACCAAAGAGTGTGAAGAGTCAGGGCTGAAAGGCCGGAGAAACTAGGGACCAAGAGCCAACGACAGGGTGAAGATGGAAGCTCCTCCCAAACAGGGAGACACCTTTCTTAACTTTTCCTTTAATATTGTAATGATAGAAGGACCATTAGATCCTAGAAGCCTATTGGTTGGCTTCTCCTATATCTGCGGTGGGTCTTCTTTCCTGTTTCCTTGCCTACAGGCCAAATTAAGACACTAATGTAGTAGGGAGGTATTACTCAAACCAAGTTGACATGTCACAATTAACAATCACACCACCTCAAAAGAGTCAAATACACATTCTTCTTGAGCTCACTGGAAACATCCTCTAAAAAAAACCAAAAGACAAAAAACAAAAAAACATTCTGGGCCATAAAAATACTTGAAGACATATAGTTTATACAAAGAACATTCTCACACCAAAATGGAATTTAACAATTAATTATACAAGAAAATTGGGAAGGTCCAAAATATTTGAAGAGTCACAGAACACTTCCAATCATATCAATTAAAATTAAATATGGAGAAATTTAACTATTTTTAACTCAATGAAAAGGAAAATATAGCATTACAAAAGTTTTGATATGCAGTGGGATGTAGTGCTTAGATAAACTTTTTATGTTATAGGCATTATTGAGAAAGAAGAAAGACCTAAAAATAAATATAAAATTTAATCATATAGGAGTAAAAAAAGAGCAATTTAAGTCCAATGTGTGCATAATGAAACATTAAAATTTGGACACAAATCTATAAAACTGAACAAAGTACAAATAGAGAAAATCAACAAACCAGAAGCTGAATGTTTGAAAAAAAAAAATCAATAAAATTGTTAAGACTTCAGTGAGACTAAGAGAGAGAAGAAAGATAAATTACCAATTTCCATTTCAGAAATGAAACAGGAGTCATTCTACCAATGCTATGGATATGCAAAGGGTGGGGAAGAAAGATTGCAGATAACCTTTTGCCTACAAACTTACTAACCCATATGCAATAGATGAATAAAAAGATACAAACTACCAAACTCATACAAGAAGTAGACAGTGAATGCACCTGTGCAGTGTGAACAAAAACTACAGGGACTGCTGCTAAGGTGTGCCAGCCAAACAAAGGGTAGGGCATCAGCAGGGGCCATAGCGAGTGGATTCTTGGGAGTGTAGGTTAAGTTTCAACTGTTTCACAGCGATCAGCTGGCTGTGAGCTGCCACTGAGTGAAGGTGTGTTTTAACGTTGGGTGTGAAACAGATCGTGAATAGCACATTTCACTGCAGTTGCTTCATCCGCTGCTTACAGTTGTGTCAAGTAAAAACATTATGGCATGTCTCATACAACTTATTCACCAGATCTTGTGCCCCAGGACTCCTGTCTCATCCCAAAGTCAAAATGACCACGAAAGGAAGACATTTTGAATCCAGTCCGGTCATCAAGACATTCGTGACAGTACAAATAAAGACACACAGAAGAGGGCCTTCAGAACTGTCCCTGAAAATGGAAATGATGGGATAACTGTTCAAAGGAAGGGGGAGTATCTGGGGGTGATTGATGGCAATATGTCTTTCACTGTGTTAAGTTTTATAAAACAGAGAAAGTAAATATTCACTTTATTTTTTGATCATATCCCATATTATTAAGGAAATTGAACCAACAAGATAAAAGTTCCCCAAAAAGTATCAGGCCCAGATGGGCCCATTAATAAATTCTAGAAAAAATGTTTGAGAAATAATGAAAATAATACTAACTGTCTACATTATTTTCTAGAAAATAGAAGTAGAGAGAATATTAAGTAAATCAGAGAGATCAATTTTACCCTATTATCAAAAGCAAACAAGATATTATAATAAAAACTGCAGACAGTCTCTCTTAAAAACATTGATACAAAAATCCTTGAAAAATAGGAGATGGAGAAAGGTCACAGGGGTATTTGTTCAAATTAGTAAAAAGTTGGTTATATAAGCAAATTCCTGGGATCTGTTGTATAACGTAGCATATGTGGTTAATAAAACAATGTATGCTCAAAATTTTGTTAAGGGATTGGATTTCATTAAGTGATCTTACCACAGTGAAAGGGACTCAAGGAAACTTTGGAGGTGATAGATGTGTTTATATCTGGGATTGTGAAAAAAAAATATTCCAAATATACAAGTATTAAGTATATACATATATATATGTAACAAATTTGTCTGGGGGCTGGGGATATAGCTCAGTGGAATAAGCGCTTGCCTAGCAAGCGCAGGGTCCTGAGTTCGATCCCCAGTACCGCAAAAAGAAATAATAATAATAATAATTTGTCAAAGTATATGCATTAATTACATATTAATGACATGCATTTTCTGTGTCCTAGTTATATCTCAGTAAATTTTGGAAATATTAGCAATTTAGATATAATATATAAAAACATTGTGCTTAGTGAAATTAATTCCATCATTAATTCCATTAATTCCATCAATTTCATCTAAGAAATTCTGTTCAGCATTTCAAAATCCTCCTGTGTAATGCACCACATAAGTAGCCTAAAGAAAATAAAATATGTGATTGTATTAAGTTTCATAAAAACATATAAGAAAAATAAATACCCATTTTTGATTTTAAAAAACTATTTAGGAATAGAAGGGCATGCCTCCAATGTAATAAAGTACATCTATCTGCAAATAATCTACAGGTAGCAACCTTATTGGAGTGTGAAAAATAGAAATCTTTCTAATTTTGGAGGCAATACAATGATATTTTGGGGAAAATACAATGTGTCCCAGCACTGCTGTTTGTCATCAAAGGCAAAGTTGTTACAAATGTAGCAAGATGGGAAAATGAAACAAATGTATACAATTATGGAAGAAACAAAACCACCTTTGTCCACAGATACCATGGTTGTGGTCAAAGTCTCAAAGGACTAATCAGCTTGCAGGATACAGGCTGACATTTAAAGTCAGTGACTATCCTGTGTAACAGCAAGAAATACTTTAAGTTTAAAATTAGAAACATAATATCATTTAAAATAGCACCTGCCAAATAAAATAAGATAAATCTCGCAAAATGTGTTCAGAATTTATATTTCAAAACTACAAAACTGGCATAAGAAAACGAAAATCTACACAAATATAGAAATAGTCCATGTTCATGAACTAAAAGACTCAATACCATTAAGATGTCAATTCCTCCAAATA
Organism: Dinomys branickii; assembly: GCA_004027595.1. Lineage (NCBI taxonomy): Eukaryota > Metazoa > Chordata > Mammalia > Rodentia > Dinomyidae > Dinomys > Dinomys branickii. The sequence continues at coordinate 41,503 of PVLD010004536.1, read as the reverse complement.
CAAATTTACTTAGGTTTAACATGATCATAATTCAAATCTGTCTGCTGTTTATTTGGCATATGTATTGACAGGATGACGGTAAAGGTCATATGGAAGGAAAAATACTGGATACTGCAGTGCTGAAAATAAGCAAAGTCAAGACTCACACTACCCACTTCTAGGACAGATACACTGAACTGTTCAAACAATGGAGTTAAACAAAGGGACTGCATTAATATAGTTAAATGATGTTTTGAAATGGAAGAAAAGCAATTTAATGAAGACAAGAGAGCCTTCTTCAGTAAGGAATGATGAAATTTAAAAAGAATCTAAACCACACATCATGTCTTTCACAAAATTGGCTAAAAAATTGAACATGACCTAAATTGAAAATCCAAACTATAAAACTTCCCAAAGAAAGTATATTAGAAAATGTAGGTGATGTTGGGTTTGGTGATGAGGTTTTACATGAACATCAAATGCACAATTCTTGTATGAAAACAATGTATAAGACTTGTAGGTTGGACTTTATTTCAATTAAGAATTCTCTAATACAAAAGGCATTGTGATGAGTGAAAATTATAAGCCACAAATAGAGAAATAGTCTTTGCAAATTACATAGCAGTAAATAACTTTATATCCAAAATATACAGAGTTCATGAAAATGAAGAGTAGGGAAACAACTCAAATAAAATGGAAAAAAAGATAAATGTCCCACCAAAGAATAAACAGAGATAGCACAAGGATATATGGAACATTTTTCTGTGAAATTATTCATCATTGAGTATTGCAAATTGAAACTAATAAAATATTGCTATACCTACTAGAAAGGCTCAATACCACAAAACTTACCAGCACAAAATACTGGAGAGGTGGCAGAGAAACAAAATGTTTTATTCACTGACAGTGGGGATTTAAAAGGGAACAACCACATTGGAAGAGTTTGACACTACATTTGTCAAAACCCAGAACTGTATACAGAATTGTATAGCACAAAAATTAGTCTTAATGTGTATAAGTTTTAAAAGATCATTTGACAAATTGGGAGATCCTAAGATAGAATGCACGCAATGAGAAAGTAATCTAACTGTACTGCAACTGTAAGAATCAATCCTCAATGGAAGCGGTAGAGACAAAGGTGATGACCTAGATGAATCTGGAAACAAGTGGAGTATCTAACAATAAAGTAATAAATAACTACATCTAAGCAATGGCTAAAGTTACTTTCCATGCATGAATGAAATACTTCTGATGCTGCTGTGCATTTAATACATACTGGAATTCATTATTCAGTAATGAATGCTGAATAGCTGGAGGCAGATTCCTTAGTGTGAGTGGAAGATTACATACAAGGAGGGAATGTCTAATACTTTTGTGTGTTTTTCCTTAATATTGAGTCTGCCAGGAAATGTAACACACTTCAGAAAAAGAAAGAAAAAACTTGTGTATATATTTTAATACTAAATTTACTGAGACTTCATGAGATTAATGCAAGTTACCTTTGGCCTCTACAATTATCAGAGGTTCTTAAAGTGTTGGGTATGAGCTCCCAGACATTTATTAATATGGCAAAATGCTGCTTGGGTAACCTTGGTCATTGAGATTGGTGCACATGCATTTTCAATTTCTCCTCTAAGGGTTGGCCGTGTAATGGGTTTTCTGTGATACACAACATACTCTAGGCTCTAGGTAACATCATCTGTTGAAAACACATCATATTATTTTTCTTTTCCTAAAGTGTGTACACATTTTTGGCAGACTCTATATATTCTAGATATTAGTCTTCTTGTTTGAGGAATAGCTGGAAAAATTTTTCCCAATCTGCAAGTTGTCTATTCCATGTTTGTTGATTGCTTTGCTGTGCAGTTTTAAATTTAATATGATCCTATTTGTTGATTCTTAGTACTATTTTTTGTGCCACTGTGCTTCTGTTACCTGGCCCAAGTCATTGCCTGTGCCTGTCTTCAAGAATTTCCCCTATTTTGTCTTCCAGCACGCTAAGTGTTTCTGTTTTAATATTTAGATCTTTGTTCCATTTTGATTTTAGCTTGGTACATGGTGAGAGATAATGAGTCCAGATTCAGTCTCCTGCATGTGGGTACCCAGTTTTCCCAGCACCATGTGTTAAACAAGCTCCCTTTCCTCAGTATATGTTTTTAGTCAGTTAGCTGATATCAGATAGCTTGAGAGTGTTGGGATCCTCTGTGTCCTCTGTTCTGCTCCACTGATCTACAATTTTGCTTTTGTGCCATTATCATGCTGTTTTTATCACTGTAGCTTTGTAATGTAACTTCAAATCTAGGATAGTAATAACTCCTGCTTTGCTCTTTTTACCCCAAGTTACTTTTGCTATTCTGGGTCTCTTCTAGTTCCATATGAATTTTAGGGTTGTTTTCTCTAGTTCTGTGAAGAATTCTATTGGCATTTTAATTGGGATTGCATTAAATCTGTGTATCAATTTTGGAAGTATGGCCATTTTGACAATATTAGTTTGGCCTATCCAGGAACAGGGGTTATCTTTCTATTTTCTGATATCCTCTCCAATTTCTCTTTTTAGAGTACTGTAATTTTTGTCATAGGGTTTTTAAAAAAAAGACTCAATTAACAAATGGGCAACTGAAATGAATAGACATGTTTCAGAACAGGAAGTACCAGTGGCCAATATATACATAACAACAAAATGTTCAACATCTCTGGAAATTAGAGGATTGTAAATTAAAACACTGAAATTTTACCCTACTCCAGAAAAAAGGGCTAACATGAAGAAATCAAATCCTAACAAATGCTGGAGAGGCTGAAAGGAAAAAAAAAAAACACATCCTTGTACACTGTTACTGGAGGTATCAACAAACACAAACCCTATGGAAATCAGTATGGAAATTCCTCAAGAAACTAAAACTAGAAATTCCATTTGATGCAGCTATTCTCATTCTAGGTATCTTCTGAAAGATTCAAAGACATCATATTACTTGAAACATGAATATCAAAGCTTATAGAAGCATAATTTATGCCACCTAAATCTTGGAAGCAGCCTGTGTCCATCCACAGAAGAATGGATAAAGAAAATGTGGCATCTATACACAATGTGGCACTACTTTGCCATAAGGAAGGAAAAAAATGAATTATTTATGAGAAATTTGATGCACCTTGTGACCATAATGTTCAATAAATTAATTAGACACATGAGATTAAACATTTCATTGTTTCTCTTATGTGAAATTCCCAAAATGTAAATAAAGTACAAAATAAATGTAATAGAAAGTGGGGTATATGTCTTTCGCAAAGGGATGGGGGCCCAAGAGATGGAAGGGTGGGGAAGGGCAAGGAGGAGAGCGGGGTGAGAAAAGAGTCAACATGTGTGATGTCTGTATATACACCAATTCTCCACGAAGAAAGTTATCGTATGGATTTCAAATGTGTGCTAATAAAAAAGAAATGTGTGGAGATAGAATGGTCCATACGGTAATGAATTAGCATTGGAAACATCATATTTGGCACAACACAGAAAAAGGTGATTATAGAGAGATAAGGAATAGGTACATGTATATACATGAATAAGAGGCACACAGACATTCGCCTACCCCGTCAGCTGACAGCACCTCTATACAATAACATTCACTGGCAATGAGAACACTCACTGCTCAGAATTTGAGTTCTGGTGCCATCTTTTAAGCAATGTTTATTCTAAGGTTGGGCCAGGTAGCACACAAGTTCAGGTGGAAATAGCTCAAGATTCCAGAAATAAAAGAAATGCAAAGAAAGCAGAAAAAGAACATTCCCATGTCCATGGGACTATGTCAAAGAATACTGAGTCCAAATGAATGTGCTCCCCATGACCAAAGCTAGAGCAATTTAGGCAACAAAACAAATAATGTAGCCTTAAACGATAACCTAAAACGTGAATGGAATGTCCATTAATCCATGCTGATATAAATGTCTGAATAAATAAATGCAGGAGAGACCATAACTTTCCTATACAGAATTCTACATAATTTATGTGGACACTCTGTGCTCCAGGAGGTGGTGAATAACTCCCCCTCCTTCAGTGCTGATGGCCCAGTGACTTTCTCCCAAGCAGGGCAGTGTGGAAGAGCAGAAATGAGCCCTCACAATGAAAAGAGCTGAGAAACACCGCATTATCCAGATGGTGAATGCTGTCAGCAGAGATCAGTCACGTTGACAGGAGGGGTTCTTGATAGGAGAGCATAAAAATGGCACTACAACTTGGGATTTTCTTCTCCCATACCCATAACCAAGTCCATTCATGAGGAAAACATCGAATGAACTGAACAGAAAGACATTCTACAGTCTTCCTCACAACTGTCAAGGTCACCAAGTCGAGGAAATTCTGTGACATTGTCACAGCCAACAGGAGCCCAGGGAAGCTCAAGGACTAACTGCAATTTGGTATCCTGATGGGATCTGGACTAGCCAAGGGGCATTAGGTACAAATTCAGATTTTAAAAATCTGAATCCAGAGACTCTAGTTAACAATATTGTATCAGTATTGATTCATTAACAATAACAAATCTATCATAATAATGTGTTAGCAATAAGAACAACAGGATGTGGGGTACATGCAAAACATCTGTATTGTCATTGCAATTTTTATCTAAATTGAAAACTGCTCTAAAAATAAAGTTTAAACTGGGCATGGTGGCACATGCCTGTAATCCCAACACTCCAGAGGCTGAGGCAGGAGAATCTCCATGAGTTCAAGGCTAGCTTAAGCTACATAGTGAATTCAAAGCCAACTTGAACTACATAACAAGATCCTGCCTCAAAAAAACCAAGAAACAGAGACAGAGAGAGAGAGACAGAGAGAGAGAGAGAGAGAGAGAGAGAGACAGACAGAGAGAGAGAGAGAGAGAGAGAGAGAGATTAAAAACATCAGACTAGTTACTTATAACTTCTGGAATGGTCTGATTCTTTTCTTATGTTTTTTGAGAAATGTCTCTAATTTTTACTTTCTTAATTCAGGGTACGTATTCGTGGGTGGTGTGTGGATTGCAGTACTGCACACCCGGAATCACACTGTGCCTTGCTATCCAGCTGCACATGATGCTCGGATTCATCACTGGATCACGAGGTGGCTGCTTCTATCTTCATTTGACAGTTCAAGGTAATAAAATGCAAATGCTTAATCTACTGAAGTTATAAGTGAGCATAGCTAATAAATGCTAGAGTTAAAATTTGATCCCAATGTAGTCTGACTCAGAACCTTGCCTCCTAATGACTGTACTATACTGCTTCTGAATAGTACATGAGGCAGTGTTTCTCCCAAGGACCTGCTCAATACTGAAATTTGGTATTCTATCTTACCATTAAGGGTATAATAGTATGTTTAGTGCTGTTTTTACTAAGGAAGACAAACCATGCCCTGGAACAGTAAGGAAAGGCCTCTCTGAGGATTCGAACTAGGTTGTTGTGCTGCCTGGGACCCTGGCAGGCGAGAAGAAAGATGATGACCTTATATATCAATTTGGAATGAACACCACCATTGAAGAAAGGTTTCCTGAGTGTTCTGCTGAGTGCCTAGTTCATATTTGAAAGACAATGCTGTATCTGTAGACTTGTGCCTTCTACTGGTGCTCTAAGATAGAAAGGCAGGCCAGTGGGAAGTTCAGTCTTTCTCTGAGCATACTGCTCAACTACAGGACGACCTTGGATGATGCAAGAGTACAATATCGATGGATTTGATGTTAAGACACTTGCATATAAAAAAAAAAAAAAAGACACTTGCATAAATGGCCAGGATCTGCCAACCTTCACCTGGCATGTTGGCAGCCTCACTAAGAAGGGTAACAATGACTGTTTCAATTTGGGTACCTGGAAATAGATGGATAATAGGATGCTGAAGATTTATTGGGAAGAAACAAATATCTTTCAGAAGGTGAAAGGACATTATTAGGAAGAGAAGTTTGTCTGTAGTGTGGATACTTCTAACTTCTCTGCTGATCCCATACAGAAGACTGGAATTGGATAGGCTCCTCAGAAACATGCCAAATTAGAGCAGGAAATATTTCTTGTTCCAAATCAAAGCAAGAGATCACATTGGGATTGGGGATACATGTCTGCCCTCCCAGCTCTGGAGGCTGAGCCAAGAAGACTGCAAGCTCAAGCCCAGCTTGGGCAATTTAGTGACTTAGTGAGATGGTGTCTCAAAAAAAAAAAAAGGCAGAGGTTTTAGATTAGTGCAAAGGCCCTGGGTTCAATCTCACTACTGAAAAGAAAGCTAAATCTTTATAGCCCCATATTAGCCAGTCATTGCCTGGAGAGGGACATCTATGGCACAGATGACTTCTTGGTGGGACCCTCTTTTCTGGTACAAAAAAGAGAATGCATTTTCCAGATCAGCATGTCACTGTTCTTCAGAGGTCATTCGGTTTTCTTTGCCTTTGTCACTTTAAGAGAGTTCTCACCTGGGTCTTGGAATCAATTTATTGATGTGAATAGCCTTGTCTAGACACCAAGCACTGTCTGTTGTGGAGGTGTCTATTACCAATCAGAATTCTACACAAAGGACCCAACAGGACTTCAGAGCTACAGAGAGCAGAAACTAGAATCCGGACTTGTGTGTGATCGTGCTCCACTCAGAATGAATGCAATGACACACATATTGATTGACCTCTGCTTTCACCTGCCAGTGTGCCTCATGGAGGTGAGAAACAGTTTGATTTATCTCTGCCTTACATAATTCAGACATGACCCCTGCTTCCCTGCATCCTCTGTCAGCTCCTGAGGGAGGCAGAGCCTTTCCCAAAGACTTAGCACAGGCCTGGCTGTGGGGAAAGGATGAAATGTCGCTTGGTATCTCTTTTCCACATGCTTGGGATCTAAATGTTGGAGAGGGAGCCCATAACTTTTCTGGGTCTCAGTTCTACTGTCAAGAGATGGAAATCAATGACAGTGTGGATGCTTTTGGCTCAGAGTTTGTTCTGTAGACCTTGAGATCATCTCTGTGTGCTTAGGTTATCCTAAAATTGACTTCCAGTAGCGTTGGTCAATACATTCTGCAGGTCATTGTATTTTAAAAAATTAGTATCAATATACTTATTATCTTCGAATGTATAGAAGTTCTAACTGGCTTTTAGCAATAAGCTTCTTTTTGTGGCCAAACATTTAGAAGTAATAAATAAAAGATCAAATTAAAGGATCAGATTTAAGGAGAGATGAGCAGCGCCACTTTTCCCCCAACACAATGTGAAGAGGTGACAGCAAAAATGAGATTGGGAAACCAGACAAGAGAGGAAAAAAGAGGGAGGAAGGGAGGAAAGGGAGGAGAGAGAGAGAACTGTAAAGATCAATCAGAAAATAAGTTTTCACTAGGTTTAAACTATTAAAACACTTTGAGAAAAATCCTATAAAATGCTTATATAATGATAGAGATTAATCATAGAAAAGAAAAGGGACAGAAACAATAAATGGGAACTAAAAGAGATAGCTGGGACATAAGATGCAATCATTTATTTTTTATTTAAATAAATTTATTTTAACTCTAGAATGAATACAGGTAAAACTGATGAATATATTATACTAAAGAAATTATGTAGATATGAGAAAGAAATTTCAAAATATATAAGCAAGTAATTAAGAGGCACAGTGCACTGATTTTGAAATACAACATGATCTCAAAGGACTTAAGAGTGAAAGATTGGAGGAGCCTTGCAAGAAATCAGATTTTAAAACATAATGCCTAATGAAACATAATGGCTAATGATTTTCTAGATCAAAATAAGACCTGTGATTTGGACTGAAATTGCACTCTGGATAATGAGAAGGATAAATAACACAAGCAGTAGCACAGTGCAGGGAGACAGACGAGGAGTCTGAATACCTGCATAAGCTACAAGGAGACAGACGAAAGTAGAGGAAATTGCTCTCTCCTGACTGGGGATGCAAAGGATCTTGATCCATTTTGAGACATTTAAGCATAATTTTCATGAACAGGCAAAATTGTGCTATATTGCTTAGAGGTACATAAAAGGGGCAAGATTCTTTTAATTAATAAATAGACTATGACTACAATAAATATGAAGACGTTAGGTAATCTTAGAGGAAGGAAGGAGACTGAGATTGGGAAGAGGCACATGGTAACTATGTAAGATGAAGGGGATATTTTTCATCTCGGCACAGATAGTTATTACGTGGGCATTTACTCCACAGCTATCCTTTAAACAACATAAAAATATTTAATTCACCTGTGTCTGTGCATGAGCTAGCTGAACTTCTTAAACTGTGGGAAAAATCACTGTCAGAAACAACAGGTTTACTACTGACAGAAACAACAGATTTGCAAGAAAAAAATAGATTGAGATGAGATTTCTGATCAGTAACAACAAACAGCAAAAGCAATGAAGTAACAGCTTTATAGTTTAAAAGAAATATAAATGGCAATTTAAAATTCTATACTCACCTAAACTATCATTTAAAAAGTAAAGGGCAAAGTAAAAGACATTTCCTCACAGACAAGTATTCAGAAAGTCTACTAATTCTTACTGAACCGATTTTTAAAAACTACTGGAGCAAAAAGAAAAAATTAGTGCTGCGGAAAAGAGCAGGGTGAAAGAAATAACAATAACAAGGAGAATACACTATTATAATACCTTTAGTTAACTGCTGTTTTCATTAAAAATTAATAAATTCTGTAAATAACTAGAATGATAGGATGGGAACATTATGACTTTAGACTTTGAAGAGAAATCATATTTAGTTATGTGTACTAAAATGATACTGTCTTGATTACTTTCATTGCTGGGACAAAATACCCGACACCCAAAATTAGGTAAGGGAAGGTTTATTTAGCTCACAGTTTGTGAAGATGTCAGTTCATACTCAGCTGGCTCCAAGGCACATGCCCGAGGGCAACAGCTCACGGCTGCAGAAGATAGCAGAAGCAACAAGAGCAAAAAGGGAGGAGCAGCAGCTGAGAAGCCTCCTCCCTCCCTTATACCGTGTGCAAGCTGTCTGTCTCAGGGCAGGTGCAGCACTCACACCCATAATCCCCGCACCGGACCATGGATCAGTCACGAATTCTACAAGCCCGCTCCAGGACTGCATGAGGCTTTGTGGGGACATCCAGACCCAACCATTATAGATATGCATTCATTATAGAAAATTTAGGAATTAGATGAAATTCAAAGTGAAAAAAGGTTCATATAACACAGGTAATCCCTTTATAAATACATATAGTTCCTTCATATACACACACTTTCACATGCTTGTGCCATCTTTCTATTCAGATATATATATATATATATATATATCCCTAAATTATACATATAATCTTGCAATACTATGAGTGTGTTGTTTGAATATCAGCTATATCCCACCCTTTTACCCCTCGTAGATATGTAAAAAGGCCTACATTTCAATTGCAGGTCTGATTGTCCTTTGATGTTCTCTTACTGTTCCTGTGCTTTCCATATTTCCCTCTCTCCCTCTCAATCTCTCTCTGCGTTAACAATTTTCCTAACGTTTGTGAAACTCGGAAATACCCTGACTGTGGAACTCAGTCAATGCCATGATTTTTATAAGATATTTTCTTCAAATTGTATAATATTGTGTTGAAGACTGGAATAAAAACTGGGTGGTCACAAGAAGCCATCATAGTGTAGAACGTAAGGCCTTTTCTCATTTCTTGGCTTCCCCACCTGCCCACCTGCAGGCTTATGTGTGGTCTCTGTCTCTCTTCCTGTCTCTCTAACTCTCACTCTCCGCTCCTCCTTCCCTTTCCTGTGTTACAGCCTTATCCTTCCTTCTGTCTCATGAAATCCAGTAACTGCACCACTCGGTTTCCTCTGGATTAACTGAATGCCAAGACTGTCAAAGCTTATTTTCTAGCAAATGTGTTGATTTTTCTAAAAGAGTATTTTCTCACTTGTTAACATTTTTATGGGTCTCATTTTTCTACTTAGTCTGTTATGGAGAGTATTACTTGAAAATATTATTTTCATCATTGACCACATGATATGAAATAAATGTGTCACATTTTATTTTATCCCTTACCTATAAACATTGGCCTTTCTGTAGTTCCTCAGAGCACAATACCTTTGTTATTTCCCTCCATAAACCGCAGAGTGTTTATATTCATCTCCATAACTTCACCCCTAAGGCCTCTGTCACATTTTTAGTGTTTTCCTTCTTTAAATAAGGTCTCCTACGCATTTAATTTAGCAGTGAGTATACATGTCTCTATTAAAAGCAGTTAGCCCTACAGTAAAATGAGCAGCAATCTGATGTTAGGTCATACACTTGCAGAACTTATGTAAATAAGGAATAAAAGATAATTAATAAGAATTTCCATGGCTACTTAAAATCCTAGCATTCCTTCAAGTAGGGCTTGTGTTATCATCCCATAAGTCTTAAAAGTTCCCAGTTCATTTTGTCATGGAACACCTTCCCAATCACCTAAACCTATGTGCTACACTGTTTGACAGAAATACGAGTCCTGTCTCTGAGCAACTTAGTATAAAGGATAAATATGAAGCAGATTCATCCAGAAGCTCTCAGTTAGTATGTCTACTCCTAGAAAAAATAAAACATAAGATAGTTTTTATGAGAGTTGTGGCTAAAACTTCATTTTATGTTTTATTCAAAAAAGATGACAAACAGTCTTGTCAAGAAGTTAGCACACACTGGTGCAGGAACTCTATGTAAACTCCTATTATGGTACATTGCCACAGCTTTAAAAAAACTCCATTCCAAGAAGCATTCAGCTTATTATTAATAAACAAATTGGCTTTCCAATATGGGTTATAAATATTAGAATTGACTAACTGCTGTCTGCCTTTGTTCACGGCTAAAGTTCTTCCCCACAGTCAGATTACCATGGAGGCTGCAATAAAATCTGTATCTGGTGCTTCACTTGCATTTCGGTATTATTTTGTTACTATTCAAGCCAGTGAATAGAAAACAAATTTACATCATGATAAGAACCCAGGCAGATGCTATCCATAATGTTAACTACTTGTCATATGTGGGGATGTATTTTCTCTCCCTTGGGAAAAGGATTCCTCATTTCTCCTTACTGGAGAGCTATAACATTTATTGTCTCTCAGCAAAAGCTACAAGGCATTCACTGGATGATGTGTTTTCTCAGAATAGAGTTTTACAGTTTATAGTTTCAGTGGCTTCATCCCAGCCTTGAGCCTGAGAGTTGGAGATTCTTGCTAAGGGGTGTGGATAGAGAAGAAAGGTTAAATCACGCCCCTGCAATCTCCTCGTTCTTCTAGCCCACCGGGACCTTATTTTAAAGATCTGGGTACCCTTGAAAGAATTCCTTGGGGACCAGGGCACTGCATTTCTAAAAATGCCCGTGGCTAAGAAATGAATGAAAGTGTCAGAGAGTCTTACAATCAACCCTAATAGGTTTACACACCAGAGTTCTGGGCCTAAAGTCACGTTTAATCCTAGACAACACATTTTGACATTTCCATCAAGCACTTTTGTTGACAATTTGGGAACTCATATCTCCTACACTCCATATTAGTTCCCCTCAGTAATCACCAATGGGATACAAGAAAATTTTTGTTTGGATTTAATAACTTGAAGGAGTAATTAAAGATTTCTAGGTTGCTAATGGGTATTACTGTCAGTGCCCTGTACTCGTTTAAGATAATGCTTGCAAACTAATTTCTTCTCAGGTTTCCCAGTCAAGGGAACTGTGTTGTTATCTAAGCAACACTCATATGTGGCCCTAAGGCCTGTCCCTGACAGGTGACTGTAAAGCAACTTAGGAGGGCAAGATCATTGTTCTAGAAATCAGGACAGCTTGGGTTGGGTTCTAATTCAATCACTCACTAAAATGTGTCTTAAACAAAGGCACACAGCTTTTCTAGCGTGAGTTCTAGTGCCTGCAAACATAAGGGCTTAAGATGCTTGCTCACTCTTTCTATAATTAGATTGTATAACTTCAGTACTTGGGGCATGTGAAGAAGTACTGTGGGGCAGAAGAGCACGAAGGAAAACATCAGACTCTGGAGCTAGGTAGGTTTAACTTCAAACTCTCATAGCAGTATACATCCATCCTAGTTAGATGGACACAATCATTTACTATTTTTGTGCCTATGCCTAATTTTTGTGCCTCATATTTTGTGCTTATTTTTATTTGCAAAGGGAGGAAAGAGCTAGCTCCCAAAGCTGTTGTTAGCATTAAATATAAAAACAGAAATGTACAAACTTGACACATATACTGGCAGAGAAGGCAAACTAAACAATGACAATTTCCTTTGATGCAGGCATTTTATGTACCTGTCTGAAACTCAGATATTTATGAATGATAAAGTAAAGAGCATATCTTCAATTACAAGAATTAAAATGTTGAATTAGAAATTCTAAATTTAAATCCTGCTATGTGGGTGACAATGAAAATACAATACATCAAAACTTACAAATGAAACTAAAGCTGTTATTAGGGCATATGATGCTGTATATTATTTAAAACAAAAGGCTTAAAATCAATTATTTGAGAATCAAATCTGGATATTAGGAAAATGAGAATGTAATGATGCCATGAAGAAAATACCGAGCAAAGAAAGATTAAAAATTAATGAAATCAAAAACATTAAAGAAAAACCAGCAACACAAAACTTTAATTCATTAAAATATTAATAAATTAAATAAAGCCTTAGCAAGACAAAGAAAAAAGAAGAGAACATATCACTAATATTAGAAGGAGGAAGAGGGACATTATTGTGACTCTCAGAAAGATATTTAAAAGTATTTTTGAGAACATTATGCTAACATTAAAAAGGTTAAAGGGAACAGAATGTGTACAAACAGAAAATTTAATATTTCAGAAAATAGGAAACCTAATTAAATAAACAAATGAACAAATTAATGAAGTTTTAATAATTTTGATGCCTAGTTCTTACAAGGCTAACACAAGAAAAATGTAGTATAGATCAATAAATTATAAGCATAAATACAAAACCTTAAATAAAATATTAGCCATTTGTATATATTTATATTCAGTGTTTTCATGACAGTTTAATTTGAATTATTTTATATTGTGTATTTGGTTTAACATTAAAATTTCAATTCCAATACAAAAAGAAGAGAAAGAAAACTAATATACTCATTTTCTAAATGCAAAAATTGTATCTGATCTAACCAAACACTCAACCATTATATAAAACTTTAGCAAGTTAGTTATAGAAACAAACAGTCACAATCAAATGAAAATGAAAACAGTGTGAAATTACTGCAAGCAACAGAGGCTGATGGAAAATCAGAGCTCAAGAAGGGACTCCTCGGTATGTGCTCATGTGCCTTAGGACAAATTTGAAACAGCAAGGAGATGGGAGTGAAGGGCCTATTTTATTTTTCAGCAAATGGTATACAGTTAATTAGAAATTCACATGGGAAAACTACATCTTGTTTTCATTTCAGCAGCACATATACTAAAATTGGAAAACTACATCTTAACTCTACTGTGTGTAGTACACAAAGCTTAATTTTAAAGTTTAATTCTTTTGGAAAATCATAGGGGAATGACTATATGATCTCGGGGTGGCAAAGATGACGTAAGTAGAACAGAAAAAGTACTGACCATAAAAAAGATTTTAAAAGGAGACATTAAAATTAAACCCACTAAAAGCTATTACTGACCATATATTTGAAAATAAAAAAAACAAGCCAGAGTGGAATATAATAATTGCAATATGTGATTTTATGACATGATTCATACCTAGGATATTTCTAAAAAAAATCAGTATGAAAATAATTCAGTGGAGAAAATAAGACATCAATCTTGAAGAAGCAATTCACAAAAAGCAATTCATATATATGTATGTATGTATATGTCACAATTATCCATGTGACATATACATATATATGCTCAAGTTCATTACTTATCATGGATATGCAAATTAAACAACAATAGCACATTACCATAATTACCAAAATGCAAAAGCTTGAAATTTTCAACAAAACTGAAGCAGTTACAACTCTCACGCACATCTGGTAGGAGGCATAAATTGGAATAATCATTTAGGACTCTGGCAAACTAAAATTGTATATATAGGTACCCAAGACCCTCCATCTGTATCCTTCAGTTATGTACCTGAAAGATACTTGCACATGTGCATGAATATTCATGGTAGAGTTATTTGCAATATTTCTAAGCTAGAAAAAACTAGATGTTTATGAGAGTGAAACAGATAAGTAGGTGATAGCATGCTGGTATATTTATGTAATAAAATATTATACAAGAAAAGTGAATAAACTATTCCACATACGTAGCATGTCAGGACCTAATGAATATGTTGAGTAAAAGAAACCAGTAAAAATATGGCCTAGGATTATTTTAGGTGAATTTTTAAATCAAGATAAACTAATATATAATATTAATCGTTAGAATAGTGGTTAATTTGCTGAAAAGGATTTATTGGGATGAGACATAGAAGGGTGACTACTAGGGAGCAGGTAATTTTCTATTTTTGATGTGGGGCTTAGTTACAGATATAACCAAACTCCAAAAATGCATCTAGGTAATCAGTTATGATAAGTGGGCATTTGTGTATGTCTTTTAGACGTCAATAAAATTTTACTTTTTAAAATATTGGTTCTGTGACTTAGCTAGTTTTTCCCCCTAAATGTATCACTTATGCACTGTATCTTATTTTTCTTCTATAAAATAGAAGTGAATGAATAGCTGCTTCATTATACTGCTTCACACAGTATAAAACAATTGGTTTTCTGTCTCCGAAATATAGTGTGGTCCACTGGTCAAATGTCCTAGGTTCCAGGGCTGCAACGGTAAGATAGGTTCTCTGATGCAAATGTGGTTGAGTTTTGTTTACTACAAAATGAAGAGGAAATATGAAGACAGCAATCATGTTCCATCTACTTGAGTCCAATCTTCTTTAGTCTTCATTCAGGAGGTTGCTGAAAAATGGCAAACGGTAGTAAAATTCATATTTGTTGGTAGAAATAAAGATGTCATGAATTTTACAATTTTCCCTATTTTCTCTACTAGTAATCACTGAAGTATAGAGAAACTTGTATATACATACCATGGCTGGGACAAAGCAGAGAGCAAAAGATTTTCACACTAAATGATGAAGATGAATGTTATCAGGACAGTATATTTAAATGGCATAGAAGTGTCGATAATAATCATGTTCTTCAAGCCCATCTTTGTAGAGTTTCGCTTTATCCCAGGCTTTCAGGTCAGTGACCAGCATGGACCTAAACCCACAAATGCACTCATTAGTGCATTGCTGATGACCACTGGCCTGTCCTCAGTGCTCCTGAGAAATATCCTTTCCTGCCTAGGGTTCTCACCTTAAGGTACACTCTCACACGCTTATTAATTCCAAAGCTGTTTACCATAAGGGTTTTCGAGTTTCTATAGAAATCTGAGAATGAAGATAAAATAAACTTTTGAAAACTACCCATGAACTTGGAGCCTTTCAAGCATTTAGATTCTGATGAACCTCTGAGCTGAGCTAGTTTCACTTCTAGTTCCCCGAGAACCACTGAGACTTTCAGAATGTTTTAAGTGCCATTCAGCATTGGAGATGGTGGAAGGGAAAGTTGGTTGGGAAATGCTGAAATTTATGGGTTCAGTAATGCTCAGTTACAGTGTCCTATAAAGGCTCATCACAAGCCTTCCTTATTAGAAGCAAAGGTCTTCTGTGGAATGGATTCTATTTTCCTAACATACCTCTTAGCATGTGAACTGTAGACATAAGTGAATGTATCTCGGGCAGGGTTTGTGTTAAGGCCTTTTGCTGCATAGAATTAAGTTCAAATGTTGGCTCCATTATATAACCATTGTGGCCTTACAGCACCAATATTTCTCAGTCTTAGTTTCCTTGCTGGGGCAACTGGGATGTAGGTGATGCCAATGGAAATCCCACTTACAGATGTTGGCGAGAATCCAAGCCATCAAAAAAGGAACACATAGTGGACCGTGCTGTGTGTACTGTGATGTTTTATATTTCTTGGTCATCTTTTTTAACTCTGAAACTGGAGTGAGAGACAAAAGCCAATGATGTCAGTGAAGCTTGAGGAAACAAATACATGCTATGCTTGGAGGATCTTTTAACCATGCCTTGAGTACAGTAAAACTTTGGATTGGGAGTAACTAGTTCTGTGAGTATCCCACAAGATGAGCAAATATTTCCAACAATTTTTCACTTGATAAATGACTTATGTCTCACAATATGAGTAGTACACGACATGATGTCACATGAACACAACTAAACCAATGTGTTTTTTCTCTCTCTCTCTCTGACTCTTTCTCTCTCTGTCTCTCTCTCTCCCTTTTGCATTGTGGGTAATCATGTCCCAGTAGGAAGAGGTTATGGAGGAAATCTTGTCTGCAGAGGAGGAGAAGAAAAAGGTAGAGGAATCCCAGTTCAAGTGAGACTAGGAAGATGTATAGAATGGGGGAGAGAATGGAAGATTTCGTAGAAAACATCACCTGAATAAGGCTGTAACCTGCCTCTCGCTTGTCTCCCTCATACCAGCATGGAAGTTTTCAAAGGTAAATACAAGTTAATTTCTTTATTTTTCTTTATAGTTTTTCATTTTTCTTATTAGTTTGTATTATATCACAATATTAGAAACCTTTTTATATGGGTTGTGGAACAAATCGTCTCAGTTTCCATTATTTCTTATGGGAAAGAATATGTTGATATACAAATACTTAGGATTACAAGCATGTTTCTGGAACAAATTGCCTGCAAAGCAAAGTTTTACTGTCATTGTCTTCATAATTATGCACATAAGGTAGTAAAATCTTTGCTACCTAGCACTGTTGCAGATTAATGGGAAGAAGATACCTGGAACTATGTGTCAGATTTTGTAGAAATCAAACAGGGACTAGACCATCTTCTTCTTCAGGGACTTAAAGCCTACCTAGAAACCAAAATATTTTGATTCCCTCTTCATACCATATGGAATGACTAGGAAGCAGAAGTTTCCTGGATAGTGAATGTTACTGATATTTTAGTAAAGAAATGAATGATACTGTTTGCTACAATTGAATAGGGAGTATACTAAGAATTTATATTTCAAGAGTACTCATCAGTGCTAAGTGTTTGTAAGGCATGTAAATCTACACCGAAATATCATACAGTAGATTATGTTTAATTTTTTTTCATTCTTTGAACTTGGTTTCCCTGTGGTTAGATTACCATTGCATGGAGTGTCTTTTGATACTGGGTACAGCATCTCAACACCAGTCAATCCTATAATGTTCCAACCCCAATGTGGTGTCCAATACTTCAACTTAATTCTAATACTAACTTTCCATAGTGAGTGCCAGTCTCTCAGGTTAAGGACCAAATCCCAGAAAAATGCTGATACTTCAGATACCATCTGCAAATACAGTCCCCAAGATACACACCCTTCAGCTTCATTACTTCCAGTGCAAAGGTTAAAACAAGTATTTCCCCTCAGCTGTAATAACTTGTTGAATGACTCACAGGACTCAGGCAGGTGCTTTACTTATCATTACGGGTGTATTATTAAAGGTGTAACTTACGAAAAGTCAAATGGAAGAAATTCTAGGTAAGAGTGGGAAGGTATAGAACTTCCAAACCTAGTCTGGGCACACTGCACCCTCGCACAGTGATGGGATCAGTATCCTGGGAGTCCCCAGAAGCCACTGCCTAGAAATTTGTGTGGAGATTTGACTGATTAAATACTAGGTATTGGTAACTGAGGTCAGTTAGCAGCCCCTCTTTCTGGAGAAGGAGGCTGAAAGTTCTAACTCTGTACTGGCTCAGTTGTTTTGTTCTGGGTGAACATCTCCATCTTGAAGATGACTGGGACCTTTTCTCCCAAGGATTCTCATTAACATACAAAAAACTAAATGCCAAGGGTTTGAACTAGGAATCAAGGATAAAGTCCAAATGTCTACTATTTATTATACCATACCTTCCACGTCCTGTTGACTTTTCTGCTCGGCCCTTGTGAATTCCTTGGACCAATGAAATGTGGATGGCATTGACATTGTACCAGCTCCACAGGAAAGATCATACTTTCTAGCCTAGCACTGGACCTCTGTCTCCAGACCAGCAAGCCTCAGAGCCTGGCTGCTTCTTGAACCTACTTTCCTGTATGAGGAACAATGGAGGGGAGCATGCCTTAACCCAAACTGAGGCCAAGCCCAGTCAAACCCACCTAAGTGAAGCTCAGTACGCTAGAAACAGATCCAATCTTTGGACCTATGAATAGAAAGTAAAGGTGTGCTATAAACTACTGACATTTCAGACTTGGCTACTGCCACAGCAAAAGCCAACATATACATTTGTCAGCCTACATTACTTCACGCTTATCCTTTGCTTACTGTTAGATTTTGGACATAGTTGTTCAATATGCTGGAAAGAAAACTCTTCTCACTAGTTTCAGAATTACCATCGATTTTACTTCCTTTTTGTATCTTGAGTTTAAGCTGAACTTAAAAAGGCTTCAATGTAATTTGTTCCTATGGATTTAGACCCTCTTAAATCCACAAAGACCTGGAAATTAAAGGAATAAATAAGTAGCACACCTGTGGGGCAAAATCCAATGCGGACTTCGTAAAATCCAATACATCTGAAACATGTGTTCCTAGAGCTGCTCAGTCAAATGCCATTGGCTCGATCCAGCCCGATTGATAGTTGATAATTATGCTCAGGACTTATCAAAAATGCAGCCAGCCAGCAATTCAAACCTGCTCACACCAAGGCCTTGTTCCCGGTGGGAGCCGCCTCACACAAGGCAGTCATCTCTGGGTAAGAAGGGCTCACTCAGGGTGACAGCTTGAGAAAGAGAAGACAAGAAGGGCTGGGGAGGATGCGTGCATGCTGAAGAAATGTACATGGGAAAGGGCAGGATGACAACAAGGGGAAAGATAATTAAGTCCTGACAAAATAATTGAGATTTTCCCTGCAGAAACTCAACTTGGGCTGTGTGTGTGTGTGTGTGTGTGTGTGTGTGTGTGTGTGTGTGTGTGTGTGTTGGAATGCCCAAAGACCTGAGAATCAAAGCAAAGGTGTGTTAGCCTGTAGTAGGGAGGAGTGTGCTGAGTATTAGGAGCAGCCACTGGCTTGAACAAAAGATGGGAAGAAATAAACCAGAGCTCCCCAAATCCTTCCCTGGTGTTGTACGTCCGGGGTTTTGCTTTGTCTTCTCTCTTATTTGTGGTATTTTCCTAACTCACAGGCCAATTCAAAGTCTGGTCTGGAAAGTAAGCGCAACTATTATTTCTAAGGACAGCAACCACAGCTCACTTTGCCACTTTTATCTGCGCTGTGATTGCCATTAATTTCCAGCCCTCCCCCTAGAAAACTCTGCAAATCATAATGGTTAGCAAACAACCTACGATATCAAGAATACGAAATGCATTTCCCTCCTGAACCATCCTTAATTACAGTTTTTATTAACTTTTTGTGGCTTGCTGGGCCCAGACCTGAGACTTGTGAAAGTTGTTTGATTTCAAAGGAAAATTCAAAGCTATTGACAAACTCAGGAGAGTTCAATCTATAAATAGCCCAATTTCAATATACCCAGCTTAATAGTCTTCTCTTTGAAGCCCATTATATCCTTTAATGTAATGCAACATTTAGCCTTTTATTTTTAGTAATCTCCATGGGTGCTTGGTGAATTAAATTTTCAACTAGTTTCAACCCAAGCTATGAACGTTAAGATTTCTTTGTTTCTGTTTTGAAGTTTGTGTCATTGAAGTAATTGCTGGGGCTTAGAAGGTGTGGGTGGAATTATTTCCATGGGTTCTCCACTGCAGAGCAAAGGGCAACCAGTACAACAGAAGGGGCTGCTGTTTTCGCTCTTGTCGGCTTCTCTGAGGAAGTCTGAGGGGAAAAGCCTTGGAAAGGGAACTGTGCCTATCAATGGCAGTGTGTGTATGCTTAGACGGAGATCTTTCATTGTTTGGGATGAATTAAAGGAGCTTCGTTCCTAGAGGTGGAGATGCTCCATGTAGACAATTTATTATCATGACATGGGGCTCCTGTCTGTTCTTTAGTTCAAGCCTGTTCCTCTGGAAAACTGGGATTCCGTAGGAATGTGGACTGTGGGAATTTGGATCCTGTTTAAATGAGTGCTCTCAAAACACTGCCCACAGACACCCTTGGAAAGGGTGCATCCTGTAAAGGAAGTCCACCTTTACACACACACACACACACACACACACGCACACGCACATGCGCACTGACACACACTCCTCTTGGTGGGCAATTTCCCTGTTGTTTCTATAATGAACACTTGCCTAGGAGTAAGCCGTGGGTTAGTGTCACCTGGCCTAACAAGAAGCAGAACATACAAGAGATTTTACACCATGGTTTTCAAACCCAGGAGAAGGATGACTAGAAAAGTAGCTTTTGTCATATTAACACACAACCCAACAAAACAGAAATGAAAAGAAAATGAAAGCTTTCCCTGGGCTCTTCCAGACTCTGCTCCCAGCTTCTCCCCCCTGTGGCAAGCACAGATCATTAACATTGGTAATGGCCTCACTACATCTGCTTGGAGAAAGTGACTGCCCAGTTTGTTACCGACAGACCCACTGCTGGGAGTATGTTTAAAATGCATCACTCTTGCTCCCGGACCTTGGGATTGCTGCGTGGTTTCTGTCGGGTAGATTTGGTATTTGGCTAAAGACTGTCTGTGATTTCATCAGTCTCCTTTGAGGCCTCTCAAAGGAAAAGACCGGGCTGTTTTAGGTCCCTCCTCTCTTCTACTCTCAAGCTGGGCAGTAGCCCCCCAGCAAGCCTGGAGGTACTGCGACTGAAGTTTCAGAACCTCAGAAGGGGCTCCTAAAACAAATAATTACCATAATAATCAATAGTTCTCAGCCTAACTAATAATTGTGACAGATTTAGGTAAGATTAAACTTGTTCTTTAAGATGTATGGATCTGGCAGTGACACTTTTTCATTCTCTACAAAACATCTTCAAGGCACTTTTTGATATGCTGTTAGGGTGATTTTAAAGTGAACTAGGTAGAATTTTGAGACATAATGCGGATGGGGCTCATGAGGACTAGGATAAATTTGCTTTTTGAAGGAAAAGCTTAAATCATGACCTGTGATCTGAACTAAGAATAAAAAGAATTTTATGTAGAAGAGGATGATAAGCTGGTCTCAACACCAACTAAATTCAGAGCAATGAAAATAGATTTCCAATACCATCTGAAATATTTACACTATGAATAAGATACGCTTCTCCCATAGTGTGGATATTTAGTTTATGCAAGAAACCATGAAAGGAAATGGATCAAGAGTAGGGAGCTATTTGACCCTATACCTTGTGCCTCATATCTAACTGCCTTTGAAGCCAGTTCAGGAAATTCTGGGAAATTTATAACTGGAAGTGAGTTTCCAAAAATATCAAAGAAACAAATATCTTCTGAGATGAATGTGGGTTGCAATTTAAAGATAAATTCATTCCTCTTTGACTTCACATTTATTTTCCTTTTAGTCTAATGCCAATGATTTTTTTATTTTATTGTAGAAGTTCAATTTTTTTTACTGTCTTGTTAATCCCCTACCAGTCTGATAAAAAAAGCATAGGCATCACAGGAATAGAATGTAAGGGATGGTGAATTTTAGCATATCATTTTAAGATAGAATAATTCTAGTCTTAATGCAAGCCTCAAAATATGTCTTGAGAAATATCCTGGAGGGGTCGTAAAGAGTTATCTTTGCAGTGCTGGCTTTGCCCTGGAATACTTCTCCAAAGACAAAGTTTGCCTGAGTTGTTTCACCTCTCCCCTGGTCCAAGATAAACATTGTAACCATAAAGGGAGACATATAGAACAGAGTACAGAAAGTATATATCACTGTGGCCGGAGCCTGACCCAGTCACGTAGCACAAGGAAAACAACTGTGGCCAGGCCTGAAACATTCCAGTCTATTACCATGGAAACCAAAATGTATATAAGGTGGGAACAAAGGCAGTTAAGTTCCACATTCCTGATCAGCAAATTGGGAAGGGGGGGGGTTGACAGAACTGGTCCATATTAAATTAGTTTTATTAAATCAAATTAATAAAGCTCTGGGGCTGGGGGTATAGCTCAGTGGCATAAGTGCTTGCCTGGCAAGCGCAAGGTCCTGAGTTCGATCCCGGGTACCGGAAAAAAAAATAATAATAAAGCTCCAGTTGTTCTGAATGAGTTCTTTGACCTCCTGCCGAATTCAGCCCAATTTTTGCCATAACAAGAATATAAACTGATGATAGTTTTGCCCATGTTACTATACCAGGCTAAGTATTAGCCAGTGCTGTAAACCTGTAAAGTATTTTGCATCAGTAACTCATGCAAGGTAAGTAAACTAAACCATTTATTTCAGGTCACATAGATATGGAATCTCTAGAATTTTAGAAATCAGACAACGGAAGGTATAACATGGAATTATAACCACATGATATAGTTTGGAAGCTGAATATCTCTGAAGATCGTGTATTGAAGGTTTTGACCCCAGAGTGTTGTTCCTAGGAGTGTTGGAAGCTGAAGAAGGTAAGTCCCATTTGAGATCTTCAGGTCACTGAGGATGTGTTTATGAAGGAGACTGTGGGAACCTGGCCACTTCCTCTTTCCCCTTTTACTTCTTGTGATGAAGTAAGCAATTTTACTCTGATAAACCTCTCTGCCTAGGGGTGCTCCTTCTCCATAAGGCCAAAACAATGGGACCAACTGATTGTGGCCCAGAATGTCTGAAACTGTGTGTCAAAATGAACCTTTTCTCTTTGTAAGTTGATTATCTCAGGAATTTGTTACAGTCACAAAAGGGTGATGAATACACCAAAAAGCAAGGTCCAATGAGTGACTGTTTCAGATATCTCTGATTTAGACACTGACTCACCAGGTTATGCATTCATTTATTCTAAATATCAAGGACAAAAAAAGAAAGACAGAAACAGTCCTTATACTTGAAACATGAGTGTTATGGACACAGGTGTCTCCATGTTGCAGGAGAATATGCTTCCCAAAGGCACAAACTTCTGTACTGAGTCAGGATAATGTCTGGGAGCCTGGCAGGTCAACTTCAGGTGAGAGGGTAGACTAGGGGTATTAAACCAAAGGCATATGCGTTGTTGTGTTTTTCTTTTAATACAAAAATGTTAATGTATGAGTTGCTTTTTTCTAAACTAAGATATCAGTATTCAAGATTAATTGTAGTGTTGGAACTTTGTGATAAATAACTGGGTTTTAGATTGCAGTTTAGCACACAGTTTCTAAAATGTTCACCATCACTAGGCTAAACAAGTCTAAGGGAAAAGATTGGCACAGAGGGACCGAGGGCCAAAGAACCAAGTTTTGTGAAATAGTAAAGGGTATATTACAGCCGAGGCACAGGTGCTGTCAGTTGGGTGAAGGACTGAGCATAGCAAGAGAAAGCAAGGAAATGAGGGTCGTTAGGTTGGAACCAACTGTTAAAAGATTCTTGTATGTCGCTGAATTCTGAGGCCATCTTGAAGAATGGGCCACACATGCTCTGCTTGTCCAGTCAGATTTGCCAGATACTTCTTACTTCCATAGAAAGAGTACAGCAGTTCTAGCTTTTGTTGAATGTAGAAACTTGCAAGTGGTATAAGGCCAAGCAATTTATTTAGTTATGATGGTTTACTGAGAAGCCAGTCTGGGTCTGAGCTCCAGACCAGAACTCTGGCAGCCCTTTCTTTCTTGGTTTTCCCTTGATGCCTGGAAGTGTAATGAGTATTATTAGCGAGGCTGCCGCTGTTCCATGCTGTGCCTGTGTTAATTATAAAATGCTGAATTTCCCTTTGACCCACAACTGCCAAAAGGCACACTTGTGCCTGGCCTGGGGAACAGAGGTGCTTCTCTGTAAAGAATGACCCTTCTTCCAGGTGGACAATCACTAACAGGACCAAGGGCTACTGTGCTTGAGTTGCTACTTTCTGTGCTCAGCAGAATATGTTTATACAGTTCTCAGAATGCTAACACATCCATGTTTGTAGGACTGACCACCAATTTTGATATAAACAGTACCAAATAGTAGATGCATTTGCCTCAGAATACAGTGAACTTCTGACATTGGAAATGTTAGGGCACAGGCTGAATTGTCTATAACAATTATTATAGGTAAGAGTTCTGGGACAGCTGGGTCATTGGAATAGGCAGCTTTTGGGATTCTTAACTCCAAAGCTCTGCCTCTGTATCATGACTTCCTAGACTGCTGTGGTAGATATGTACAGCCAATTATGACTTGATTAAAGGATATGGGTAAGTGAACTTAGCTGCAAGTAGCTCTTGGAGCAAATGGAAAGGACATAGTTTCTTTTTTATTCTATTTTTGCTGTTCTGGGGGTCAAACCCACAGCTTAGTGTGTGGCATTCCCAAGATGTCTCTTATCCAAGTAATAACCAGCCCCTACCCTCCTGAGCTCTTGAGACAAAAAGGGGTATATTCAAGATGGTATGGATGTAGACCATACTTTCTAAAGGTAATAAACCCTTTGAAATCAGTGCTAAATTCTGCCTCAATTTTTGAGATTAGCCTGTTAGTGTAAGAAGGGAGGATTTTACAGATATGGATTATTTTATAGCCCCAAATGTTGATTATGAATTTATTATCTTCAGACCTTATTCCATCTCCAAATACAAATGAAACCAGAGAAGAAATTCAGAAGTTTGGATCTGGTTCTGAGTTTGTCACCAACTACTTATGTGATACTAGGTCAGGAGCACTACTTTGCCAGATTTCAAATTACACATCTCTGAAATCAAGATGCTCGAGGGAAAATGCGCCAAATTTCTTGTTCTTATTTCCAGATACATTGATGAGCTCCCTCTCCATCTGCCCAAGGCCTCCGCCACAGAAGATCAGACCTCAAACCACTTGTGAATCCCCTCCTTATGCCAGATTAGAGCTGCCAAGGAAGGGCACCCTAGAGACCTCCATGTTCAGCCACTTTCCAAGAAAGTGACACATTTAGCAGTGAAAAAACGAATCTATGCCTTAAAAAGTTATTTAAATTGTTGTTGGTTTGCTCTGATTTAAAACAAAACTACAGCTAAAGAGCAGTCATCGCTCTCTGGAGATTTAGATAGGGCCTCATCCAAGTCATTTGTGTCTACATCTTCTATATATGAGCTTGCACGGGTTGCCCTGTGTAATAGTCAAGATGTGCCCCCCCACGGTGGGCTTTACTACAGAGGACTCCCACCCGTCATGCTGCTGTCACTTCACACCGGCTCCATCCCACATGTATCATTTTTAGAGCAGCTCGGTATTCTGCTGCAGAGTGCACATATCCCTCCCCTTCAGTAGAGATGTTTATTTTAGAGAATAAGTACAAACTAACATTATGTGGAGAGTGTATTTATATTCATGGGGCAAACTGGTGTGACTATGCATATTAATAACAGCATTATTCAAGTAGTTCTTCTAGTGATGGGGACATAAGCTGTATGTAAGTCATTTAAAGTTCATTTGGGTGGAAAATATTTAGATAAACCAAAAGCAGAATTCTAGCAACTGCAACATTGATTTTAAATGATTCTAGTATTTATCTTACTTTCTGAACATGGAAGTTCTCAGCAGCAAAAATTGTACTGCCAGTTGCTAAGTAAGAGAAGCTGAAAAAAGATAGCTTCAATTTGTGTGGACAGGAGCCAGCATTAGACTCTCCAGCCTTGGTCTTCTGTGATAAATGCAGTGGGAGGGGCCGAGCAGGTGCTGGTCCCAGCTTCCTCTTGCCCAGAAGCAAACGCAGCAGCAGAACTCATGCTGAGCTGTTGGAGATGAACTGATCCAAGGCCTCGTTCCTGAGTCTTCAATCAGAGTTTTCATTTCTTTAATCTCATTTATTATTTAATTGATTCTTTTCAATAAGATCTTATAGGTCATCAATTATTGATGCCAAACCCCCTAAATACTATAATTTTAGTGTGTAATTTAATTGAGGAGTAAGTGAAGTGAAGGGCTGATAGTATTTTTTTTTTCTGAAAAAACTCGGTAAGTATTTAGTCCCCAGGTTCCAAATGGTCTTTCACACAACTACCCAATACAGCCAGTGCAAAGCAAAGTTACTATAGACTAAATGGTGTTTTTGGGAGATGGTGGAAACTTTAGGAGTTGGGTCCTGCTTGGACAAAGTATGTCCTGACCATGTGCTCTGCAAGAGTATATCTGGTCCACTGCCCTGTTGTCTCCTCTCCCCAACCCCAAATTCAGTGGCCTTGTGGTAAGTAGCTTTGTCCTCCCTGCTATCTCCACCTGCCATGCTGTTTTGGGCTCACCACAGGCCTAACAGCAATAGAGCTAGCTGACCAAGGACTGAAACATTTGAAGGCGTGAAATAAAACAAATCTTTCTTCCTTTAGGCTGCTTTTCTCAAGTGTACATCACAGTGATGGAAAGCTAATAGCAAATGGGTTGTTCAAAAATCAGGTGGCAGACACCTGATTCCTGGCCTAGGTCAATGAGCATCTCTCAAACTTAGGATGTATCAGAATTCTGAGGAAGATTGGATGAAGCATAGGCATCCACCCTCAGAGCATCTCTATCAAAAGATTAGAGGTAGGGTTTGAGAGCTTAACAAGACCCCAGATGATAGAACACTTACTACACTGAGCCGCACTTTGAGTAGTATTGTATAGATCATCTCCCTACATTTATAGCTGGGAAACAGAGGCTTATAGGTTAAGCAAGGGCACATGATCATCAACTGTCAGGAGTAAAGTAAGAAGAGATTGGTCTAGACCAGATTCATTGATCCTTCTCTATATTTTTTGCTCTTGAATAATCTCTAGGTGTCTAAGTCCCATTTGAAATCCTCTGCTTGAATTGGGTGTCAAATTTGTCACGGAGAGCAGAAGCATACTACCTTCTGGGTGATGGTATGGAGCTAAGGAAAGGGCAGTATGTGCATGGTGAGTCAGAAGACCTGGCATCTTGATATGAGAGGGCTTGGGCAAGGCACTGAAATGTAACAACCCCACTGACAGAACCAGTAGGAAATACTTACTAGATGGGGCTAAAATCCAGCCCAGCACCAGTCTTTCTCAATGCTGTCTTTAGGCTCAGTGAGTGTCTGTTGTTAAAAAAAAAACTCCACATAAACAATAGAAAGCAGGTCTGTGGGTGAGAGTGAGATCCCTAGAGGCTGCCAGATCACCCATACTAGGATCCGTTTGCTGGATCTTGGGACCAAGGCAGGCAAAGAGGGTAATACGATATTTTATTTGTATTGTTAACCTACAGCCCTTTATTTCCCCCACAGTGCTCATGTCTTGGTGTACAGATGGGATCAAAGCTTGCGGTTCAAGGGCCACAGACTGAGCAGTGACTCACTCCATGGCTTCCAGCCTCATGCAGGAGCCATCCCGAAACTTATGTTGCACTGATTCCCATGAACGAAATCCTTAGGGACATCAGTGGGTGAGAATTTGTGGGAGTGTGAGAAATATATGTACAACTGACAATGAAATAAAAATGCCACAGGCCCAGAACCAGTGAATATCCTGGATCACACTTTTTATCAAGGTCTAACACAATGCTTTTAAAGCTGCAAATATTCAAGACTGGTTAAAATACTGCTTCTGTTATTTAAAATAAAGAATTTATCCTTCCTCAGTGCCCTTTAAACATAAAATAAGTTGAATAGAAATAGGAAAAAAGGGCACTAAAATTCATTTGGTGGTCTATGATTCACACGTACTGCAAATTAGAAGATATGGGCCCAAGATATAAAGCAAAAGTGAGAAAATAAGTCCAGCAAAGATCTTATTTCTTCCCCAAAGAAGTTGCACTTAATGCTTCTAAAGAATATCATAAATGTAAAAGCCTTTCAAATATCTCTTAGGTGTTCTTGCTCTGCAGAATGCCCAAGGTGTCTGCTTTCTCTGCCTCTTGGGAAACTCAGAATTAACCGGACACCACTTGGTGGTTCCAGAGCAGCAGCACTGCTCTTACAGTAGATTAGGGACTAAGCACACAATCCAGTGAAATATATGTACAACTGACAATGAAATAACAATGCCACAAGCCCAGAACCAGCGAATATCCTGGATCACACAGTCCAGTGAAAAGTGGGGACCAAGAAGACTGACAGGCACTCTGAGAGCAGAGAGGAAAGGCCTGGCCAGGGCCCGGCATCTCTAACCACAGGAAACACAGGGAGCTTCTCTAGGGTCTGTGGCTGCACAGTCTGGAGCACAGGATTCATCATCACGCAGCAGTGTTTCATCAGGTAGTTGATAAGATTGATGGCATTTTGTCTTGAAAAGATGGTGGAAATTAAATACCATATGCATCTCTGCTCAGTTATTACATAGGAAAAGTAACCAGCAAATTTAGGAAGAAAATGGATAGCATATTGCTGATGCTTCATGAAAGCAAGCAGTAAAATGGAAATTGGCATCTCGGTCTCTTCTCTCCCTTTCTATCTTTGAGTATGAAAGTCTGCTGCCCTGCCTCACAGGGTCTGAGCCAGAGTGAAGGCAGCATACAGGTTCTGCTCTCATCTACATCCCCTCCTTGTTCATGAAACCGAAATCCATACGGGTTTGCTATTTGCTGGGGTTCTTGGGTGGGGATGGTGGCACTGGAAAGTGGTGAGCATGAGACTGGTCCAGAGGCATGGAAAGTAGATGGTCTGAGGCCAAGGTAAAAATATGCTACAAAAGTAAAAAGCAGAGTTGGAGTGTAGCTCTATGACACTTAGTTTTCTCTCATTGCTGAGACAAAATACCCAATACAAAAAATTAAGGAAAGAAAAGTCTATTTAGCTTACAGTTTGTGGAGGTTTAAGCCTATAATCAGCTGGCTCCAAGGCAGGATGGCACAGCACAGAGGCAATAGTTCAAGGTGGCACAAGACAGCAAAAGCAGCAAGGGAAAAGCAAGCCCCTTTTCCTCCCTTATGTTGTAAGCCTGCTATCTGTCTACCTCCACGCTGTCTCCCAGCACCCCTACTGCACAGGATCAAGATGAATAAAGCAAGGACTCCGGCTCCCTACTGAGTCATAGAGTTAACCTTCTAACCTTCTCAGATTGACACAATGTATCAACCATAACAGACACAGTGTTGACCTGGCATGCAAGACTCTAGGTTAAATCCTTAGCACTAAAAAAAGGAAACAAAAACAAAAAGAAAACATAGAAAAATAGGAACTGAATATGCAAAGGGGGAGGGAACAAGTTATAAAGTGAATTGTGTCCTCTCAAAGTGACCTGACTTGAAAATAAGCCCTTTGAAGAAATAATTAGAGTAAAATGAGGTCATGTGTGTGGGCACTGAACCAATAAGACCAGTGTCCTTATGAGAAGGAATTAAGACACAGTTACAGAGGAAAAAATTATGTGAAAACACCAGGAGAAGGTGACCAATATACCAGCTAAGGAGGGAGGCTTCCAAGAAAAGCAACTGTACTCTGCAACATAGTGAAAAGAAGATTTCTTTCTGTAAGCCATCCAGTCTGTGGTATTTTGCAATGATAGTCCACTACCAGAAACAAACAACAAAAAAAAGAAAACAACATTCCAAAGCTCAGAGAAAATGCTGGAGGGAGGTCCTAGATAGGTAAAATTCCACAGGAAAATAAGAGGAAAATAAAAGCAAATTCTAGCATAGCCTGGGCCACTCAGTGACTTAATGAGATCTTGTCTCAAAATAAAACTAAAAGAGGGATCAGAATGTAGCTCATACCCAACGATCTTTGGCTCAATCTTCAGTACTACAAAATATAAAATAAGTAAATGAATAAATAAGTTAATTAATTAGTAAAAACAAGAAGTAAAAAACAGAAGGGAAATAGGGAAGTTAGGATCAAAGGCTGTGGTGGCATTTCTGGTTGCATTTCTGTGTGGAGAAGAAAATGAGACTGGGGGGAGTACAGAACATGGACTGAAAGAATGCAGTAAGAGAAATAATGTCAGACTTTTTCTGTAACTGAGGTAATATCTGAGAGGTTAATTGAAACATCTTTGCCTTAGAACATCAGCCATTTGAAGGACTAACCAGGGAGAAATCCTGACAGTTCTTCCTAGGAAACTCACACTATTTCAAAAAAATAAATATATGAGTGAAAGAAGCCCAATTATACATAGGAAGCAATTTCAAATAAAAAATGCCAATGGAGAAAAGACCATGGGCATCTCACTTCTGAAAGAACCGGTATATCTGCAGGTAGAGAAAGTAATTAAGAACTCTGTTAAGCATGATGTTCATCTGGCTTATTTTCTGTTCGTGTTGACACTTTGCAAAGTAGAAGCAGAGCTGATGGTTTGCCCAATAATATGTCACAGAAGCTGTGGAAGAGTGTCTGAATTGTGAGCCTGGAAGTCACGTGCTGAGAAGGGGGAAAAATGTGTTCCAGGTTTCTTGCAGATGTTCTCAGATCAAATTATGGTCTTGAAAAATTGTATACCGTGTGCAGTGGAGCATCCAGGATGAAAAGACAGCTCTGTGACTGTAATCTGGATTGTAAGAAAAAGAGTTTGAGAGCTGGGCTGGCGTAGGGTGTAATTCACAAGTTTGGAACTGTCAGTGGAGGAGGTGGCGAGTGACAAGACAGCTGAAGCATGTGGCTTTTAAGTGGAAATTCTGTATAACATTTACATAACAACGCTTACTAAGCGCTCTTCCTAATTCCTCGCGGTTTATGCCTACAAAGTTACTATAGATCTTCTACCTCCTTATGTCATTTTTTCAACCATTGTGCATCCAACGTATGGAATGCTCAAGTTATTTAATAGTAAGGGCATAAAGCTTTAATTAAATGAGAGGAGTGAGTCATGGTGACCTGTTGTACAGCCAAATAACTAAAGCTAAGAAAAATGTATTCTATATTGCAAAATTTGGTACATGAATTAACCTGATTTGTGTTTTTCTAGCCTGATTTGTTCATTCTGTACTGTTTACATGTATCAGAATATCACACTGTACTGGGTGTGTGTGTGTGTGTGTGTGTGTGTGTGTGTATATTTATTATTTGTCAATTAAAATAAAGTTGTAATAAGAAATTTAGGTAAACACAAGAAAGTAAAGAATAACAGAATTTCAGAATATGAAATAGAGGAAAAAGGTCATATAGCTTATGTTCTTTATTTTACAAAACTGGAAAACTGCAGTTCTGAGGATATGTTTCAACACAGTTATCCTGCTGGAGAAAGTGGGAAATCAACACTAGAACACAAATCTTGCAATGAGCAATTTCCTAGACTTTTGAAATCTTTGGAAAAATATGTTATCATTAGGAAAATGTATCCCTGAGTAGCTTACATAGCTATAAAAAGTGATATTTAGATATAAAATTGGGATTTTTATAGTATGTTCTACGAATGTTACAAACTTGCTACTGGGGCATATCATTCCTTCTCTCATTGAATAAATAAATATATATCAAGCACGTACTCTGGGCTATAGTCTTTGGGGATATAAAAGTGAGAAAAATAGGTAAAACTCTCTGTACTCATGGAATCCCTGCATTGTGACAGGGAGAAACTCCGTGAAAATAGACGGGAGAGTGGATTAGAGAACAACAAACAGAGATAGAGGTGGGGAGTGAGGCAGTAGTCTAGCGTTAGCTGATCAGAACATGTTGTACATATAACATGATGTTTTGCAGAGGCCGGCGATGGAAAAGAGTGTGTGCCATGCAGATGGCTGCAGTGGAGCATTCCAGGCCAAAGGAACAGCTAATTTGTGGAGCTGTGAAATGTTTCCAGAGTTTCATCATTTTGTATACTGGTCTTTTTTTTTTTTTTTGTGGTACCGGGGATCGAACTCAGGACCTTGCACTTGCCAGGCAAGCGCTTATTCAACTGAGCTATATCCCCAGCCCGAGTTTCATCATTTTGAAACCTAAATAATCAAGATTGATTATCAATAGTTAGCAAATTAAGAGAGCTGTGGAATTAATGGCATTTGTTCTCTTTACTATGTAAGGTGAAAATATACTTAGAAGCTCACTGTGGCCCTGAAGACACTGGCATGTCTCAGTGTACACACTGGGTTGGGGTAGATTTCATGAGCTGCTTGTTTGAAGATGGTAAAGAGGAACCTTTTTGAATTGTCAATTGCTGAATGTTTTCTCTCATGTCAATTTTTATCCGTGGACACAGTGTGATTGTTTGGACTAAAGAATCTAAATTGGAGTTTTACCTTCTAACAAAAATATGATGAATTTATTCAATATGCCATAGCAGAAATACAACCTTTGAACAATGTAGTGTTTCTAGGTCACAGGATAATTTGAAGAATACCATTAAGGACACTCAGCCATGTTTAGTATAATGCTGATCTCATCAGAGTGAAAGGTCAGCAGGACTTTCTTTACTTAAAGAGAAAGCCTAAGACTTGATGCCTCCCGAACATTCCATTTTTCTATTATGCTATCCCTTCTTATAACTTGATATATGAAAAACAGGAAATCCAAATAGAACTATATTTGAAAATCTAAAACAAAAGGATCTCTGCTTTACATCATATAAGAAAAGTTCTGAAATGCCCTGAATTTAGTTGAAAATCTCATAGGTGGAGGGAAGAAAAGTTAAGGGATGGTAACTTGTCAACAGCTGCTGAGGGTGGGGTGGACACCACCAAAAAAGACTGTAAGTTGAAACTTTGCCTAAATCACTGTTGACCACCAGGTCCCCTATGCTAAAAATAAACTTCTCTTGCTGTGAACCCCAACTCCTCCAGAAGCACCAAGACTCTCCTTAAAAATGGACCTCTTATCCCCAAACTTTTGCTACTTTGTGTTATTGGACCCCTCTTATCTATAGCCGATGTAAATCACAAAGTTTCCCTTCCCAAGAGTTTGTTTTCCAAGCTTCAGCCCTGGTCCTATGGCCATTTTTCAGCTGCCACCTAGCCCTGGTGCTAATAGTTGTGAGAACTTCTCCTTGAAGCTGGTCATTTCTTTTCCTGGCTAACATCTGTCATGATTCCATAAACACTTTCATTTCACACGTTCCTTGGTTTCCAGTTTCCATGATTTAACATAAATAATAGCTTATAGCTTCCTGCACACTAGCATACATTGATGCATAGTTAAATTTCACATGTCTAGTTTACATGCTGCTTATCAGATAGCACACTGAAGTAGAAAGGCAAACCACCATTATCATGATGGCCCACGTGAATTTATTAGAGTGGCCAGGCACCTCTCAGAGGTTCTATGTGGAATGGGGACAGGGCAGAGATTAGTGCTAGAACTAACAGAGGGGACAGAGCGGGAACATACCGTAACTAATGATTCTGGAAATATTTGGGGGCACACTGGAGCAGTGATTTGACCAAATATTCTATTTTTTTAGTGTTCTTGGAAGTTAGGACCCACAAGGAGACCCTCCCCCAAATGCTTTTCCTTCAGACAACTATGCAGAAACTTAGCGTTGCAAGCATTCCTCCATTTAGCTTAGGAAAGAGTTCAGTTTCCAATCCAGTCTGTAGGGGTATTGTGGATAACGAGTTCTGACATCTGGTACAGGGATTCAGGCCTTAATCTCATATTTAGTTGTTGGATGACCTTGCCTTCTCTCTCCCTTTATCTTCCTCTGTCTCCACTCAAAATTATTATAAAATTAAATTTTATAGTATCTATAAAGTGCTGGAAATAGTGCCTTGCATGATGGAAAGATTTGAGCATATTCAGTATCATTATTTTATTTTAATGATTTTTGAAATAAAATATTGAAACTCATAAGTGCAGATCTTCTTGTTGCCCAGAGTTCTGGTCTGATACGCATTGCAGGGACTTTGCAGTCAGGTCTGAGCTCCTCCCAGCCCTGCCCTTACTGCAGGATCCATGGGGGAAGTTTGCACCTTCTTTGCGTTTTACTTTCCTCATCTCACGTTGAAGTCTTTCTTGTGAGGCTCTGACAAAGTTTCTACTATTAAATATTAATGCTCATGAAGGAGTGGAATTCTTCTGAGCTACCTTGTAAATGTTTCGTGTCATATCAGATTGTTATTGTACATAGTTATTTTTACTCAGAGTCAAGTCTTACTTATAACCTCATGTTAAGATTTGTGAAGCATATTTTTGAAAGTACACAATTTTGAAAGTATGCTATTTTCATCAGCAAAACTCCTATAACTTATTTAGTTCAATGCTTTTATTTTAAAAGTAAATGTGGAAACAAAGCCTTTGTAGGTAAGGAGGGGAGGAGGGATTGAAGGGAGCGGAGGGGAGCGAGAAAAAAAGAATTAAATTATATCATGTATAGATCCAAATTCCCTGTAATGAATCTGATCATTATGTATACCTAAAATGTACAATAAAACTCAATTAATGAGAAAAATAAACAAACAAAACCCAGACGTGAGTGCACCTAATGGTCACATAGCTAATCAGTACCAAGCCCACCACAGTTTTCTGACTAGCAGACAATAGCTATTAAAAATCTTTCAAGTCTTGCCTCCTAACAGAGCTAAGGTTTATTGCAATTGCTCACCATTTAATCAAAATAAATATTCTATACTTTCAACTGTAAATATTTTAACACTGTGTTTTTTTATCTGCAGTGATACAGGTTTAAGCATGTTAGATTTAAGGTGAATAGTTTCTGGTTTTATGTAAATGCTTTAGTAGCACCTTCCCCCTGTGAGCTCTGCTTGTTCGAGCCAGAGGTAGAGTGGCTGAAAGGGGTTTGGATGGAAAAGGGGGGACACGTAAGGGGAGCACTTGGGAATGAACATACTGCCCAGTGTCCACTTTCCCTTTGACAGGAGAAGTGAGTAGCAGTACCCAGGTTCATTTATTACATAGCAAATAGCATGGGATTTTAAAAAATCTTTGAGTTAAATGCAATGTCATTCTATTTCCAGAGCCAAGGTGAGAGAAGGGGCTATAAATTGCAGCCTGAGGTATCTGCATCAAATGCGTGGATGTTGGCACTGAAATAAGTGATGAGACAGAGTTCTGCTCATCAACTGGCTATATGGTTTGTATAGTACTTGTTTATTTAAACAATGAGTCTATACCTGAATTGTTTAATTCAATCAACCAGCGAAAGAAACAAAAGAGGTAGCATTATTATCTTGGTTATTCTCACTATTCCTCCTCCCCAGTGATCTGATTTTTATTTTATTTTTGCAGCTTCTCACTCAGTAAACAATGCTACATTTTATTCAAAGTAGGTTTGAATGATAATCAAAATCCTGGTGTGAACGTCAGTTAATTTTAATTCTCTGATTTGCAGAGGTGCCTGTCTTATAGGTGTATCGAATCAATGAATTCTTTAAAGCAGAATGAATATTCACAATAGCAGCCTCCTTTTTCTAGGGCTTTCAAATCAACAGTGCAAAGATGAGCCAAATATATCACAAGATACATTACCGAAAAAGCATTTGCTTATTGTATTTGTGCCTAACTAAAATATATTGCAACCCTACTGTGTATCAAGCACTATTTAATATATTTTATTAGATTATGGGTATATTTACAAATGCATTTTCATCAAAAAAGAAAAGAAGAGGAAATATGAGAACATTAGTCAGCTACTCAGTTATTATGAAGTATGAAACAATGTAAACTGTGAACTGGTTTTCTTCTATCCTGCTTAAAGATCAGAAAGAAAACTGAATGAAACTGGAAGAAATTGCTCCTTGTGTTCATATTTTAGACAACTGTTTTGGTCCAAATTATAAATTAACCTTCTCTTCAAATAAATACATATGCTAGATACCAAAAAAATACTTCTCTTCGGAAAAATGTATTAAACCATATGATCTTGGTTTGTAGGAAACATTGGACACCCAATTTCTGGAGTCCTTGAAGGAGAAAAATGGACAGGATGATGGTAAAGAACTCGGGCTGAAAGTTCAAGTCCTGTAAAGAGAGCTCTTTGTCCTGTAAAGAGCTTAGTCTGTTTGACAGCTTAATAAACGTTGAATTATAAGTAACATTTTTATATTGCCTCTGGAGATGAACTTTCAGTCCTAATAATCCTTTTCCAACTTTAATTCTCGTGATTTGCTGCTGTGTAGGTAATGATCATGAATTCAGTAAGATCTACAAATGGAAAGTGTTTTGTAGTCTCAATATGTCAAAGATTGTTGAAAGTAACATAATGAACATTATTGAATATTTCTAAAATGTAGATTTCAGGACAATCTATGGAGTTTCATATAGGGTGAGCATCCTATGAAATGTTAACCTGGGTTAATTTTAAGGTGAGATTGATTGGGAAATGAGATGAAATAAAAATAGGAAAAATCATTTTCTTCAAACATGAAAGCTGCTCATGGATTTATGGCAGAACAAAAGTAGGAAGGACCAGAACTAGCCAATGAGGTAAAAGTTCAGTATAGATGAAGCTGGTTCTTTTGCACTAGTACATTTCTGGACTAATCCTGCTTTAGATGATGTGAGAAAGAGCATGATGCATATAGACGGTACTGAGAGGTGAGGAATATGGGGGGTTCAGGAAAAATGAAGTAGACGTGAGGTTAATGCATCTTTTGGATTAATGTGGTCACAGTGTAACTGATGCAAACAGCGAGTAGGTCATAAATTGCTTCAAGGGAATCAGAGGGCAATAGGGGGCCCAGGAAGACTCTCTGACTAATGGTTTCAAAGCATCTGCTGTGCAATATGGTTTGAACCTTCTGAAGCCCCCACTGCATAACTCACTTGTCACTTTTCTTGAGGAAGAGATGACAGATTTCTCGGGAATATTCAGAAAGACTTTTTTCTTTCAGGGAAGGGTACAAGCCAGCTGTTCTTGTTGTATTGATATTTTTAACAAATGCATTGATCTAAATATTCTGAAGGTACCTGGGACTTTAATATTTCATATATAATATATTGAGGAAAAACACTGCCCTAGCAACTAGGAAAGGGTTGTGTAGACACAGGATGAAAGCTGGCAGATGGATTTGCTCGAGTAGCACGAAGTCATTTTACAGATTAGGAAGCTCCTTGTTTTATCTCCTGTGATATGCTTCATTATCTTTTCTCTGAGTCGCCCTTCACCTGATTGAATTAATTCAGAAATCTGACCTTTTCAAACAGCGAGGAAAGAATAAGATTTCTAAGCTACCAATTGTGAGAAAATCTAGCATGTAAAGATTTAACGAAGCAGAAGTTGCTCCTTGGGCTCCCTCTCCTTAAGCATACAGCCCCTTCTCTCCCTCTCTCTCTGTCTCTCTCTGTTTCTCCCTTCTCTCCCTCCTCTCCATCATCTCTACAAACGAGCATTCATGTAAAGTTATCCAAAGTTCCCTAGGTCACAGCCTTAGCACTGTTGTCTCGCTCTTGTAGCTTCTCCACTTTCCAGTAAGTTGAGTGGATTTTTCTCAGAGGTACATATGATGATGCACTAAATTCTTTTACACACCTGTTGGCTACTTACTGGCTTTCAGCACCCTCGCCTGGAGGTTGGTGGTCAGGCCTCAGCTCTGGGGTCTTTTCTTCTCTGTAACCCTTCACTTCCTGATATGTACCTTTTGCCTCTATTTGTCATTGCCCAATACTTCACATTTTCCCTTAATAATCCTGGCCCATCGTGGCTGGAATCTTTGTCCTAAGGCCCCAATGCTCTCCTGTGTCTCTTCTCAGTTGGATCAAATCCTATCTCATTGCTCTTCGTGGTTGCGTGCAATGGTTACCTCTTCCAGGTGTCTTCTGAAAAGGAAGTTAGTAGTTACGTTCTATATGCAATTGTAGTAGTCCCTTCATGCCTAACTTTTGTGCTTAGGACTCAACAAAACAGTTTCCTGCTATTGTTATTAGTGACAGTTTTTCTTTGTGTGTTGTGAACTCATTAAATCATGAAAAATAGTTGAGTCATTACTGAATCCCTAAGAATTAGAAAAGCCCATACTTGTGAGAGGTATTTTTTTGAGAGTTTATTAATTGGACAAGATCCACCAAAGACTTGGGGCTTGTATTTGGAAGTCTCTCTAAATTTTTAGGTTTTCATTTTTACCATGTATTCTCTCCTCTATCAGAATGCCAGATGTCTAGTAAACAGGCATAGTTGGCTTCATATGTATGTGTACAATTCTAGAAATACTTAAATCCCACATATCCTGACTTACATAACTTAAATGACTCTTCCTTCAAATGGTAGGAAACAACTCCATCAATGGCAGAACGAAGAACAGCTTAACTCCTTTTCTTTCTTTTTATGCATCCCAAATGCCAACTGTCCTGAGCTCTTAGTCTAAGACACTTCTCCTTTGTTCCGCCAAGAACTCTCACTTTTTATTCACTGGGGTTGAAGGCTCAGTACACTGCTAAGTGCTAGTGCTGTAACAGGGTTCTGTGTTCTTTAAATTTAAAGTCTAGATATGAGATAGAAAAAGTAAATGAACCATAGCAATACAATGTGATAAGTGGCTATATCCATCGAGAGAGCACCAGCATGCTGGTCTCCTTCACATCCTCACTGAAGAACCGGAGGGCAGAAGCAGGCAGCCTTGGGCAGCTTCATGTTGTCATTCACCCGGAGACTCATGCTACCTGAGCTTGGCAGCATCATCCTCAGGCTGGGTCCACCCTCCATTTCCAGGCCAATATTCAGTCTGGGGTGCTGCCTTGGGATTGTTCTGTTCTTCACTCACAATGTAGGCAATGAGCAAGGTTTACAAGCTGGTCACCTCTGGGTTCAGGTGAGAGGCCAGTTTCCAGTCCCTCCAACTCTGGCTGGAGGGGTGGTGGGACAGAAAGGAGTCCCCACTTGTGGCCTGCACATTCATGGTCTCTGGTTGGTTGTATTATAGTAGATTTGGCTGTGGGAAATGACCTGTTTAGTCCCCTTGAGCCCATTCACCCAGACTCATTGTTTGGCCTGACCCCTTTTCTGGGTGCTCTATCTTTGATTTCTCTCATTTCTGAGAACAGTACCACCCATTCATCTATTGCAGAATAATGCCCTATGACAATATTACCATATTGTAATGTATTTTTGTAAAATTAATACAAAAGGAGATATAAGGTGAGCCTGCCAGTACATACCCATAATCCCAGTGCAGAAGGAGCTTGAGGTAGGAGGATTACAAGTTTGAGCTCCAGTTAAGCAACTAAGGGATGTAGTAAGATCTTGTCTCAAAATAAAAATTGAAAATTGGGCTAAAGATATAGCTGAGAGCAAACACATTGGTTCCATCTGCAGTACTGGACTGAGGGGTAAGTAGGCCTGTGGAGCATGTGGGTGTTTAGTTTTCCATAACTTGGGGAATCAGCAAACACTTTCTGCAAGAAGTAAAGTACCCGCAGAAATGTGAAGACTAAGATATGATAAGTCAGGTAAAGAACCGGGAGATGAGTCCAAGCTAAAGGCAAGAGCAGTGCCTCACAGAGAGAACACAGGACAAAGAGAATGTACAAACTCAGAGTTTGACAAAATATCATGTGACAAAGTGTGCAGCTGAACAGGAACAATGCTACACACCATGTTATAAACCATTAAAGTAGTCTGGAGCAAAGTGAGAAGCAGCTACAGGTGTTAAAGGGTGCACCTGATCACACTTACAGTTTAGAAACACCAATATGCCTGAAGTACGGAGAATGGGTTGGGGAAGGCACAGTTAATGCTGGAAGACCAGCTAGGAGGTCACACCTGCCATTTAGATGGTAGATGAAGGGGGTTACATGAAGAAGTGGAAGAGGGGGAGAAGAAAAGTGAAAAGATATGTGCCGTCAAAATGATTCGTTAAATACAGAGGAAAGAGGTGGGAAAGCAGTTGAAGACTCTGGAGTCAAAGACAATGCCGGGCTTCCGTCTTGGGTAACGATGCAGCTGGTAGTGATTGCTATGTTGACTATAGATGCCGGACAATGCTACAGAGAAGATGATGAAACAGGACTTCGATATTTTGAGATGAAGTATCTCTGGAATATATCAATGAGCATTGATGAGTCTCCATCCCAGGGTTTAGAGAAATTTTTAAGAGTCATGACCCCTTGGATATAATTGAAATCATGGGAGTGGATGAGTTCAACAAAGACAGAATATTAAAGAGACAAGAAAACCTCAGAAAGACTGATGTGTGGGGGCCAAGGGGTCCTCAAGAAAGATGAGAGCTAGGACAACCCAGAAGCATCTGCGCTCCTGGAATCTAAAGGCTCAGTGTGGTTTCACAAAGACGGTAGCCATGAACTTCAAATGCCAAGGAGATGTGGAGTGAGAGAGGACTGAGATGCATATTTCCCTCAGTCACAAGGAGGACTTTGATTGTAGAGGGCAGTGCAGAAAGAAGTCAGATCAAAGTGGGTTCGTTGTGAATGGGAAGCTTGGAAGTGAAGGAAGTAATAGGATGTTTGTGACAAGTTGAGTCATGAAGAAAAAGATGGGGGGGGGCAATTGTTGGTTTTCTGAAGTGTTCTGCTTCCCTTTCTCCTTGCGGTTCTGACCACCATCAGTGTTTCCCCTGACTATCCTGCACATTTCTGTAACTACTCTAGTCTCTGATTTTCAAAGCTACAGTCATTTTCCTTCTAGAGAGGGACTGGAGTTTCCACACAGGCCCCAAAGGCACCATTTCAGATATGTTCAAATGTCTTTTTTGTAATACAACTGTTTTTAAAAAAATTCTCATGAATAATTCTAATACATTAAAAATAGATTAACTCTAAGCTGCATTGATTTAAATAAGTATGGAAAGCCTGGAGCCCCAAACTCGGGTGCCCTACCTGGTTTTCTGAGGTAGCCCTCCCCAGTACTTGTGAAGAGTCCCATGGGTCCTTGGAACTCATGTCTAAATTCACAGGCTATCTGAACTAGAAAGCACTGACCATCCACCT
Source organism: Dinomys branickii (assembly GCA_004027595.1). Taxonomy (NCBI): domain Eukaryota; kingdom Metazoa; phylum Chordata; class Mammalia; order Rodentia; family Dinomyidae; genus Dinomys; species Dinomys branickii. Next base: position 848 of record PVLD010004536.1, on the reverse strand, counting down.
ACTGCTTCAGAGGTTTCTCCTGACAGTCTTCAGGACAGTTAATGAGAAATGCCAGTTGCTGTCAGCAAATGTCCTGGGATCGAATCAAATAACAGACTTTTAAGATAATAGAGATCCTAGTGAAGGTCAAATTCAGCAAAATACCACTTAAATGGCACCCTGATCTCAAAAATAGCATCTTGGTAAACAGCTCCTTTTTATATGAGATTGCTCTGTTGTGCTGTAACTCAGCTGTTTCTCTATAGGGTCTGGAGGGCGGGGGTAGGAGATGGGAGAGGGGTGAAGGCCAGGATATTCCAGGCTTCTCTGTGGACTGTGTGATACATTTCCTCCCAGCTTCTCTGAGAGCACCAAAGCATGTCAGCCAGCTAACTCTGAATAAAGGCCCTGTTTCGACAAAGTATAAGCTATGTGGGATCTTATAGAAGTGACAGAAGCATAAATAATAGAAAATAACAGACATTCATGCAGCACAGAGTGCATGAAAGAACTACCCAAAGTGAACAGAGCTGAATGTCCAGGACTTTTTTCTATCTGTAACTGCTGCCTGGCAGCAGAGAGAATCAATCTGCTCGGTGAACGAACACATGTCTGTATAAGCAGAGCAGAGAAGGCCCCTTGTACTGGAATAATAGTATATGAAATGTCCTTAAATAGCTTTTTTTTTTTTTATTTTAGAAACATAAAAGTACAAAAACATATTGACAAACAGACACCCATTATCATAGAAAATAGTACAATCACAACTAATCTATAGACAAGGTGATATGGTCTCAACAGTAGTTGTTGCTTTATCCATTGATATCTTCGAATTGTAGATGTATGGACCCATATACAGACATGCAAAT
>PVLD010004535.1:92622-124164 GCA_004027595.1 Dinomys branickii | reverse complement strand
ATTATGTAGGACAGCATCCAGAGCTAATTCCCTTCTATGTTCTCTATAATTCTGTATTTCCTCAGTCGTTTTTGTATTAGCAGAAGTGAAGATAACTTTATATTATACAGCATCCAGTGCAAATTCCCTACTATCTTATCTATAATTTGGCATTTCCTTTAATGTTTTTGTGTTAACTAATGTGAAGATAACTATGTAACACAACATCCAGTGCTAATTCCCTACTATATTCTGTATAACTTTGTATTTTCTGTATTGTTTATGGCTTTTCTGGTTCATATGTCTCCATTCTTTTGTCTTTAAAATAAAATTAAAAAAAAAAATACCTGAAAAAAAAAAGACACACCCTGTCTGATAAATACAGACCCCCTGCTATTATTGGCAACTCATCATTTAGATGGAACTCTAGCAGAAGTTCTTTTATTTTGCTTGACTTTTCGTATAGATGTTCCCCAAAATCGCTTCTCGGCCTTTTGGCTAAGATCAAGCGTCGATGTTCCCCAACTTAGGATGGTTTGGTTTAGGATTTTTCACTTTACTAGGGTGCCCAAAACATGCCCATACCACTATTGTGTTTTGCTTTCAATGCAGTGTTCCATTAATTACAGGAAATAGCCCCCATTTTATTATAAAATATACTTTGTGTGAGATCATTTCATCCAACTGCAGGTTAATGTGTTTGAAACATATTTCAGATTGGGTAGACTAAGCTATGATGATTTATTAAAGCAGATTAGGTGTAAAAATGCACATTTCGTTTATAATAGTTTCAACTTCTGGGTTTAATGGGACATAACCTCATAAGAGCCAAGGAACACGTGTATACTTAAAATCATGCACATCTGTTTTGAAAGACACATACACTAGGCAAAGTTTAACCAGTTCCATTGAGAGAAAGGAGAAGAGTAGGTTTACGTGCACTAGCCTTTTCCTATTGTATTTATTTCTAATTCCAAGCTGCCTGCGTGCACAAGTGATTTGAGCTTTGGTTGACATTCTAATGAGGCAGGAGCTGCATGAATCACCAGGCCTGCCTGCAGCGCTGTTCATTAGAGACTGGAGGGAGGCTGGGGGCTGCTTCAGGCATGCCCAGCCCGCAGTGGCCATTAACCAGCTCAGCAGCTGCTCACCAATCATTAGAGCCACACTGCAGCTTTAGAGACAGAAACTGTTCACAGCCTGTCCATGTTCCAGAGTTTGATCTCTCAGGACCTCCTCCTCCTGGCCTTCTGTCAATGGAATAAAGTTTGTTACCTTTCAAAAACACTAGTTTGGTCCATTTGTGGTAACAGGGACTTTCAGTCAACCAAGGCAAATGTGAAAGTATAAAAACAGGCTTTTCATAAACAATGTTCCCAAGTCTGCAGTTCTCCTGGAAAGGAAATCTACTGGCTGTGAGGTTGGAAGATGGGTCAGAGGTGGTGCATGTTGGGTGGGAATGTACATGAACAGCTGGTGTGCAGTCATGCTCCCAACAATAGTAATAATCTATGCTGAGGCTCTATGAAGAATTTCACATTTCCTTTTGAGATCAGGTGTGCTGTGTGCCTGCTCCTTAAACTACAGCTGAAATTCATTTCATATCCTGTCCACTTTACGTTCCATAGCTCAAGCATAGTAGGTATCCTCCCAAGATTTTAGACACTTGTACCAATCTCAGGGGTTCATCCCCCATACACCTTTGTGTTCTGTCTTTGATTCTACAAACCCCCTACATTAAGAAAGACACAGAAATGATCCTACTTACTGCTTTTCTCAAGGTGACCAACTTCATCAAGCATTTTGGGATTATGTAAACTTTACTGAAGCTTTTTTTTTTTTTTCCCAAGCGTACAACAGCCTTTCCCTTTCTTTCTCTTTCTCTCCATCCACCCACTTCTCTCTTTTACTCCTGGACTTTTTACCCTATTGTTTTCCTTAAAATGCATTACCAAAACAAAGTAGGTCTGTCAGTCAACAGAATAATAATTTTTTTTCCATTTTGGATCATGGAAATGGCCTCTTTTAACCCCTATCTTAACTGTCATTCTGAACTGCTAGCATCCTTATTTTACTTTAAAAAGAACAACAACCCAAGGATTGAAAAATTTAGAATAACTTATTACAACTCAGAGACACATAGCCCTAGAGATGAGTTTCAAAATGACAATATTGGTTTAATTTTCTTATCATAGAATGGTATTCAGTGGCAATGCAGCAATGCGTGCTTACTACTGTATTACTGTTCTACTGCTGCTGTAACAATTTACTACAAGTTTACTGCTTTAAATGATGAAATGTATTATTTTAGGATCCTAAAGATTAGAAATCTAAAATGAATCTCATTTGTCTCACTGGGTTAAAATGAGTCAGTAGAACTCTGTTCTTTTCTGAAGGCTCCGGGGAGAATCTAATTCTTTGCGTCTTCCAGGTTGTAGAAACTACTACATCCTTTGGCTTTTTCCTCTTCCATCTTCAAAGCCAGTACATTGTATCTCTTTATTTTTCCACATCATCACCAACTTCCTACCGTCATCTTCTACATTCTTCTTCTACTTCTAAGGAAACTTGTGATTACGTTGGTCCCACCTACATAATCCAGGAAACAATTCCTACTGTCTTGGTTCTTTTTCACATCACTGAGACATAATACTTGTTCCCAAAGTTAGAGAAGGAGAGGCTTATTTTAGCTCAAACCTTGTAGAGGTTTCAGTCCATAGTCAGCAGATACAAGGTCAAGCTAGGGGAGCATGACAGAGGGCACAGCAGAGCAGAAACAGTCATGGTGTGGTAGGCATGAGGCAGTTAGGCGGATAGCCTTCTGGACTTTTATCCTACTCAAGCTTCAAGCCTATTGGATGGCACCACCCACACTCAGCGTGTGACTTTCCATTATCCACCCCCTGAGCTATGATAAACCAATCAGTGGACAAATCCAGTACCACATACTATCACAAACTCATGATCCTGCCACCTCCCCAAAGTCCCACCTGTGAGCACCATCACACCTACTCAAGGCCAGATGATTAGGAAACTTACTCCACCTGCAGTCTTAATTCCTCTTTACCACATAACCTAACATCCTCATAGGTGTCAGGGTTTAAAACATGAACACCTTTGAGGAAAGGATTATTTGAGTATTCTTCTGCCTACTCATTTACACTGAAACTTCTTAGCACTGTTTAAATGTAAATATAACAGATATTTTTGAGACTCAATTAAAGGCACAAATCTTAGCAATTTCTTTAACATATATCATTAAAAACCTCAGATAGATAAGTACCAAAGGTCAAAGCACATGCACGCTCTAGCTAAAATTTTATTGCCAGCATTTCTTAATGATAGTTCCTTGTGCACTGTTATTTATTTATCTACTTATCTCTTTATTTTGTAGTGGAACAAGACAAGAGGGAGAAGGGTGCCACAATCAAAATCCAAGATCCAACAGATTTCATACTTGTGAAGTCATTACAATTTCTTGGGGACTTGCAAAGCAGTTTAGCATATCTGAAGATCAAGGAAGCCCCCTTTCTAAACATCCTTGATAGAGATTAATGCTGGTCTCACAAAATGAGTGAGGTTCTATGAAAGTGAATTGTTATATACAGAAAAAATTGTTATATACAAAAATTGTTATATACACCTCCCCCCTCCATCCTGGGTTTCCTGGCTTCCTATCTTGCCATGTGATCTGTCCTTCTCTCACACTTCCACCATGATGCTACTGAACATGAACCCCTTACCAGAGGCTGAACAGACACAACCATTCAATTTTGGATTTCCAGCTCCAAAACTGTGGGCTAAATAAACCTCCCTTTTCACATGTTATCCAATGTCAGATATCTAATTGGAGCAATAGAAAATGGACTGAAACGTCCATTAATCCTTCAATTCTAGAAGTGCTTCCCTGCATCAACTAGAAGGACAAAGGCCTGGTGGGGCACCAAAACAGAGGATTACTGGAAAACTTCAAAGATGACTGGCCTCTTTGAAGGGAGGTGATTCCTGAAGAAAGCCATGTCAAAGACAAGCAGAACATTGGACAAAAATAAATGAAAAACTACTTTAAGGTATTTGTGAATTGCAAAATTAATATTTTAAAAAAATTATTAGCATAATCACTAATAACATTCATCAAATTTTGGCTAGACAAGCAAGGCTCTTTCCTGATACTTGATGTTAAGAAAATAAATTTCCAGAGAAAAGGTGATGAGTAGGAGTTGATGTACTGTTTTCTTTCTACTAAAGACAATTTGGGGTGTACCCTTGTTATGAAGTTGTCTTTCAAAGGAGAATGATAAGTGATTGGATCAAAAAATGGCAAATAAATACTACCTGGTAAACCTAATTGGCTAACTCAGTGTGTGTCACCAGGGAAAGCCCTGTAAATGCCTCTCCAGACTAGAAGACACTCAACAGCAAACTGAGGACCTGCAAGTCTACTGGAAACCTTCTCCACCACGGACCAGTGCAGGGATCCAGGGTTGTCTCCGGAAATGTTGCAGAGGACCTCTTTGGCCTCTCCAGACTGCTGAGTGAGCTCACAGTTCATCTAACATGGAGACAAAACTAAACAAAATGATTTAAGGACACATGGTGACAGGTTAATCCACTAGAGTGTTATGGAGGAAAGGACTGGATTAATATATGAACAAGAAGGACTTGACAGATGGAAGTTTTTAAATGCCATCATGAACCTTTTTCAAGGTTGTACGGAGAAAGGTCCTTGACTTTGCTCTTTTTTAAAAAGACATGGCTCAGAAATAAGACAAAAGATAAGGGACAAACAAATACATCTTTAGAGAGAGATTTCTTGACACAGAAGCTCCAGGGATCTATGCAGGACAAATCTTATGTTTTATTGCTAAATATGATATAGGAAGAAAATATACAGAGAAATTTTTAACCTTGTATTTGATCCTGAAACTTTCAGGGTGAAATGCTGATTTCAAGGTAATGTACCACAAAATCCCTCAAGGGTTCAGCTGGGCAAAAGAGAAAATTAAAATGAAGTCATTCAAGGGCAAAGTATATTTAACAAACCCTTGTCAAATGCCTACTGTGTGTATTGCTACAGTTGATTTAGGGTCAAAGTACATTTGATATGGTCCCTGGCCTCCAGATTATGATCTTGTGATGGAGATAAAGGTAGAAACAAGAAATTCTGGAAGTAAACAAGATGTTTCTGGGGTATCGGACTGGTCTGAATGTAGACTACACATAGCAAACCTAAAGGCTTTAAAATAGGATTTGGATATTGTGCCCGGAGGGGCTGATTTAAAATCCCTTCCTACAAGGTTATTTTCTGAAAGAGAAAATTGTGGTAATAATCCATGTCTTGAACAAACTTAACGAAGAAGTCCATCTAATTTTTAGGAACCACTGAAAGCTTAAAATTCTGCGACAGTGATGTGCAGCATTGATGTGTATTAGACTCACTTGAGTGGTTAAAATGAAGCAGGCCATAGATATGGGAACCTTTCCCTTGACACTTTATTTAATTGGTTCAAGGTATAGCCTAGGCATGAGTTTTAAAATACTCTTTGAATGATTCTGATGGATCCTTGGTACGTCCTAAAAAGTGGAAAAACCTATATGTCCAACCTGGGGCAGGTGATGTAATTGCTTTAAATCGTAGTGTTCTTTTCTGTAAATATAGCGAATAATACCTTGGAAGGTTGTCTCTAGATAAAATACACACCAAATGTGGAGGCCACCAAGAGAGAGTCTGGCACACAAAAATTATCAACTACTTCAAAAAATAATTGTACTATATATTAGAGATCAAAGGGGAAAAGTCAAGACCTTGGACCCAGGCTGATGTCCAAAGTGTGACATTTGATTATGACAAGCTGCTCCGCTGTGCCTCTGTCTCTTCATTTGTACAATGATAATAATAGTTATTATGAGGACTGGGTAAATGAAGATTCAGCACCTAACCCAAAAATACATAGGCTGAATTCAGTCAGGAAGACACAGCAGACAACTCATACAAAATGCCTAGTATACACTTCATAAAATGGCAATGTCATTAAATAAAAATGTAAGATTTGAAAAATATTCCGAATTAAAAGTAACTAAAAAGACATAACAACTTAGTGCAATCCAAGGTCTTATGTTTTCTTTTGTTATTAAAGACATAATTGTAATAATTGTTGATAAATAAGGCCTGTCCATTAAATAATATTTTTATAATGATGTCAATTTCCTCATTTTGTTGTGCTTCTGTGACAGCATATTTTGTTTGTAAGACAAATACATAGAACTAGTTAGGGATAAAAGAGTGTTCTGTCTGTAACTTATTCTGTGACAGAGACAGAAACAGGAAGTATAAAACAAGGACAGTAAAATGTTATCACTTGGAAAAAAGACCGGGTAAGGCCTGTGCAAGAATTCTTTTACTACTTTTACAACCTACTTGTATGTCTGAAGTTATAAACAACAGAAAAAATGTTCAAATAAAGTCCCCGGCCCTGGAACATATCAAATATCACACAAAATCAAACGAAATGTGTATGGTGCAAGTAGATGTATGTAAGATGGAATACTTGCACCAAGAAAGGAAAGCGCGTGTGACGCCCAAAGTGTTCTGTCAAATGTGCATCCCTGGGTGAAGGGCAGGTCCGCAGGGTTAACACTGATGTGAGGAGCTAGGATACAATTTTTTTTTTTTTTTTTTTTTTTTTTTGTAATGCTGGATACAACGGTGAGAGAAAGGAGACTGGTGAGAAAGTCCCAGGGGCCAGGAAGATGTCAGCCAAGTCAACTGCACACACTTGTGAATTTGTGTCTGCTTTTGTTTATTCTAACACTTTTTTCCCAAAAACAAAATCACCCACTTAATAACATTCCAACTGTATAGGAAAATATTAAATAAGATTAAGTCACTTGAAATCCTACCACTCAAAATATTTTCTCTTCCCCTATTAAAGGACAGCTGTGGGTTTCTTTCTTCACTACTATATAGATTTATGTGTGCCACTCACATAAACTGTTTCAAATCACACATCCTGTCTAGCACCTCTCCCTCTGCTCCACGTCATGGACGCACTTCCTCAGCAAAGACTAATCTCGTGACTCTCAGATACCGACTTCCCGACTGCATGGATCCATTGTGTGCATGGGCCATCATCTGTTGAGTCAACCAAACCTCAGAGGTTTGTACTTTTAAGACTCCTAAGGATAAATGTGCTTGGACATACATATTTTGTTCCTGATGTGATAATATGCATTGGGAAGTTTCTACAGTTAAGGTAAAAGGGTTCAACATTTTCAAAGCTTTTCTTCTATACTTACATTTCCATTCACAATGAGGGTTTATGTCCTCAAAGCTTGAGAAAATACTTTCCCCCAGTCAGTCCTTTGTTTCTTAGCCAAAAAGGGGAAAATGAAATTGCACAGTTTGAATCTGCAATTATGTTTTATATGCTGTAAACAAAAATATGTAGAAACCCTGGTCCTCTAGTACTTACTACATTTGAAGGTAAAAGTCTTAATCAAAATGACCTCCTTTTCCCCTTAACACATTTATAAGAGATTTTAGGCTTCATCTCTTGCCCTTTTTCCTTTTTTTTAGTATGTATGCATCTGGTGGTTTGTTCCTTTGGAAGTTCACATTGAAATTGGATTGTTGCTATCGCAGTGTTGGAAGTTGGGGACAGATTAATGCCTTGGTTGTTACGATGCTGGGCAGTCTCTAGGCTTTGCTGTTTCCTACCATGCCTGCTTGCCCTCCTACTTTCTGCCACGAGTAGAAGAAGCAGCGCAAGACCCTACCAGCACCAGCTGGCTGATCTTGGACATCTCAGCTTTCAAGCAGTGGGTAAAAATAAATGTCTCCTCTTGAGAAATTTCTGTCTCTAGTATTGTCTTTCAGTAACAGAACATGTATTAATACAGCGTGTATCTATAAGGCAAATTCTGCAAATTTGCCTCTGATTTCTCATCTATAGTACTAGCAGTGGGCTGGGGATATAGCTCAGTGGAGTATGCGCCTGCCTGGCAAGCACAAGGTCCTGAGTTCAATCCCCAGTACCGCAAAAAAGAAAAAAAAAAAAAAACCAAAACAATATAGTAATAGCAGTTACCTCCTAGGATTACAGTGAGTTTTAGAGTTAATTTATGCCAAGGGCTTAGAATAGTACCTCACAGACAGTAAGTGCCTGGAACATATTAACCCTAACCTCTCTAGCTGGGTGGTCATGGAGGCAAAACATTGTTCTCACGCCCCGATGGAGTAGAGAATGCTCTAAGGCAACATGAGGTTCTGATATTTGAAGATGTTTTCATCCCAATGTAAAACACACTGACTTTTTTTTGTCCTCAAAATTCTGAGGAAGAAGGGCCAGGCAAAATTTCAGATAAATCTGTGCAGAGAAACAGCATGCCAGCAGGATCTTTTAAAAGAATTCCAGTAGGATAAAACAAAACCATTAGTAAACCTACAAGTACACTATGACACTGTTATTATTAAAGATATAATCATTACTGGATTATCAGAGGAAAGTTTATTATTAGCTGTCATGTCTTTGAGTGTAAAGAAGGAAGAAATAGTATGCTATTGATGGATGTTTTCTTTTGTTAACTCTTTCTTTGGTCTACTTAAAATTATTTACATTAGTTTGACCTTTACTTTTAAGACAATACTGCAGCTTTCAATCATGTTTGTATTGCCCAAATTATTTTCCTGTGAAAACTTATACAAAGTGAAAACCTTGTGGCCCAGAAAGTGAGTCTTATTGGTTGCGCTATACATAAATAGAAAACTAAGGAGAGGATGCACTTTCCCCCACTCAGAAGAGCATTCTATCCTTTGGCAATCCTCATGCTCTGGTACAGTCTATTGGCAGATGGCCATTCTGACGAAATGGGGTATCTGTTATGCCTCAGAGAATACCAGAGTCTGTCAGAGAGGAGTCAAAGAGAAAAGAAAGGAAATGAAGTAAAAAGAAAAATAGATTTAAAATGAGGCAAAAAGCCAGGCACAGTAGCACATGTCCATAATTCCAGATGCATGGGAGGCTGAGGCAGGAGGATCACAAATTCAGGACAACTTCATGAGCTCTGTATCAAAATAAAAAATGTGTATGGGGAGGTGTTACTCAGCAGAGAGCAGCTCCGGGTTCAATACCTAGGACTGTAAAAGAAGTAATAGAAGTTGCTTTCCTTGGATAATAAAGGAAATGAATGAAAAGAACAAGAGAAAGAAAGCAGATGTACTGTGACAACTTCTGGGAGAAGAGCGGATCTTTGCAAATGTTTACCCAGTGTACATGAGATGAGAGGGAGGTCAGGTTTCTGTGTTTAAATATAGAAATACAGCTTTGGTCCTATAAAAGTATCTGTCCCTTGAATAGATGGCAAAATCCGTGCTTGTAAATAGACTTACTTTAAACTTAAGAAATATGTGCAGTTTAAGTAAAAGGTGTGAAATGAGCTTTCTGTTTTCCAGCCTAACATAAAAATACATATTATTAAAATAAAATGCAAATTGCTTATGCCAAAAATCTCCTTGATAGAATATTTTAATTAAAAAGGCTTGGAAATTGCCTCTTAGCATGTATCCGTAGTGAATCTCAGTCTAAATATGTTTGCTGGAAAATGAATTTAGTGAGCAGTTGTCAGATATTAAATTTCTTTCAGCATCAATAATTCTGCCAATACAGTTTTTTAAAAATGTTATTCAGCTTAAGGCAGAGTAGGCATCATAATTTAAACAATGTGTGATATGCACAGATTAAGTTTTAAAGAAAATCAACAATATTTGCTTGCAGAAGTTACTGGAAATATTTCACAGTTTCAAAGTTCAGTCTTTGAATTATGGTACAATCTCTCATTTCTTAATATTGTTGAAGTTTCTTATTCTCTTAATTTAGCCTTGTCTATGAAAATTTAGAAGGCAACATTTTTTTCTTTATTTAGCAAGCACTGAACTAAATACAGCCCTCTCTCAGTATCCATGGGGAAATGATTTAAGCATAACAAAATCTGCAGATGCCCAGGTCTCTTATAGACAATGAACCTATGCACACCTTCCCATAAACTTTCTGTCATTTGAGATCACAGTATTTACAATGCCTAATGCAGTGTAAATACTAGGTACTAGTCATTATGTTGTATTGCTAAAGAAATAATAACAAAAATATAAGTCTACCCTGTTTGGTACAGATGCAATTTTAAAAGATATTTTCTATCCATGGTGGGTTAAGTCCACCCATGTATATAAGAAGACATCTCTATTATCTTTGTGTTATACAACAATTGTGCCAGCTTCACGTCCATAAATTGAATCCCTAACCCCCATTGTGACTGTATGTGGAGACAGAGCTTTTAAAGAGCCCATTTAAAGTTAAATGTGGTTGTAGGAGTCAGACCCTAGTCCAATAGGTCAGATAAGAAGAGGCAGACAAAAGGCCATGTGAAGACATAGTGAGAAAGTAGCCATTTGTAAGCCCCAAACCAATTCTATTAGTATCTTGATCTTGGACTTTGTACTGGTGGGTTGATTGTGTCAACTTGAGAAGTTTAGAAGCTTAAGTAATTCTGTGTGGTAATTCTATACCCTGTGGTGTAGAGGACCTGCCCATGGATGGCTCATTGCCTGGACAGTATAAAGAAGAGGTGAGTAGGGACAGACTGGCTTCTGTTCAGCAGAGGTCCAATCTTTGCCTTTAGCTTGGACATTGTCTCCTGGCTTCTAGTGCAGACTCTTTGAATTCTGCCTTGGATCCTTCAATCTTCCAGTGTAGACTCCTCAGCCTTCCACTGCAGACCCATCAGCCTCCTGATACAGACTCACATGGGACACTGCAGTGAGCTCCAGACCTTGGACTGAACCCTTCAACCGCCAGTTGCAGACAGCCTGTGCTCACTTCCTCACTCAACCCTGTAGCTGAGCATCTTAAGCCAGTCTTGTAATTTTGTATACATTTCTATATCCTGTGTTGTATCTGTTTCTCTAGTAAACCTTGACTGATACAGACTTGTAGTCTCCACAAGAGTAAGAAAAATAAGTTTATGTTGTTCAAACTTGCACAACACAGTCTGCATTGTATTATGGTGGTCCTAGTGGAGTAATACACTTTGGTTTGGCTAAAACAAGTAGCTACTCCTTCCAGGATGCAATAACTAATAATATCCATGACACTAGGCAAGGCCATCATTTTTCTATTCTGTGGCACCAGGGGGAAGAACTTTACACAGACAAGCACACAGTCCTTTACTAGAAAGTGCTTATTCATTGTACTGGCTGTGTAGGTAGGAGTTTGCTTGCACTTGGAATGATAGTGTAAGACACAGAGAGTATAATCAAAGGTAGTATTAACCTAGAGGGCTGACGCGAACAAGGCTGGCAAGAAAGGAGAAGCAGAAAAGGCAAAAAGGAATGTTAGCAAGAGGCTGCAGAAGATGAGAAGTAATGAGAAGAATATTTGTTCTCCTGAGGACCTGCGGGGCTGGCTTGTCCTAGATGTGGTCACCAGTGGTTTTCCTGCAGTTCATGGGGCACAGCCTAGTGAATGCAGTCAGAGGAAGTGGACTTTGGAGACTTTCTCACACTCTTTCATTCTACCAGTATTAAAACTGTGAACATTTTCTGGGCTTAGCACTCAAGCAGACCTGGGATGGGATCCTAGTTCTGTCTCTTCTTGCCTGGGAAGGTTGTTTAACCTCTCTGAGCCTCTGTTTGCTCATCTACAATAAAAGCACACTACTAAGAAACTTAAAATGTTTATTGTGATGATTCAGTTTAGTCACATGCGTAAAGTGTCCGGCACATAGTTACAGCAAATTTTAATTCTTGCACCAAGTCAACCTGTTAGTTAGGGACACTGTGGTACAAAGAGATAATGTACATTTTGTCAGCCGAAATGTAGAGAGAATGAGCACATCAAAATACTCTCTAGGACAGTGGTCCAGAATATGTGGAAGAAGGAAAGGAATAACCTCCTTTTCCCTTCTTTACTTGGAATGAGTAGAATTATTCTTTGAGGATCACTTGGGAGAACAGAATTCCCCAGGAGAAGAGGGAAGAATCTGTTCAACTGAACAATTTAACTTTGCCAAAAATGTTGTACATATTGCAGGGAAAGGAATGGAAAAAATGAGACCCGGAGGTTGGCTTGCTGAATGATTTTTTTTTTTTTTTTTTTTTTTTGCGGTACTGGGGATTGAACTCAGGACCTTGTGCTTGCCAGGCAGGCGCTTATGCCACTGAGCTATATCCCCAGCCCCCTGCTGAATGATTAACACAAGGGTGAGTGTTAAGGAGCTCTGGAAGAACAAAGATCACTTAAGATTCAATTTTGATTAACTTCACAAAAGGACCTGCACTCAGTCTGGAATTGGAGAGGGAGTTTTAGTGTTGACTTTTGCATAAGTTCATTTAAAAGCTACAATGTAGATATCTTAGTACATCTTGTGCTGATTTAATAGAATACCTGAGATGGTAATTAAAAAAAGACAAAAACAATTTATTGGGTCTTAGTTCTGCAGGCTGAGAACAAAGATCAAGGAGCTGGCATCTGACTGGAACCTTCTTAACACACCAGTCCATGGTGGAAGGGCAAAGAGTGAGGGAGAGAGCAAAAGGGATTCAGATTTATCCTTTTATAAGGAAGCCACGCCCACAGTTACAAACCCACACCCATGATGGCAGCATTCATTCATGCATCTGTCTTCATGACCTAATAACTCTTAAAGGCCCCACCTACTAATGCCCCTGCACTGGGTATAAAATCATGAACATTTAGGCTAATGAGGACATATTTAAGCTATAGCAGCTAACAGAGTTGAAATCCAGGTTTCATAAAAGAGAGATGTGTTGATCATTCACTCATCCATGTACTTATTCTAAAAATATTCATTTGTAATTTACTATATGCCAAACAAACTGCTGAAAGCCTAGGTATACAAACATGCACAACGCATAGTCTATTCCTCTTAGGCAGGGGAGACCAGTATGTTCAATCTAGTCTCAGTTTTCCATCCTTTAACATCTGGGCTGTTTGGGGAGATGGTGTATAAGGGTGCAAGTTCTTATATACACAAGTTGTAAACATCTTGGCTTTCAGTAGTTGGAGCAAGTTGATCCAGAGTGTAAATGACGGTTTAACATTCCCCTAGCTGCCCTTCACAGCACTAAAGAGTGAGAACATGAAGTGTACAGAACCCCTTTCCACAACAGTCTGAGTTCCTTTCTTCATTTCCCCCTTAAAATTGCTCCTACTGGAGCTAAAACCTGCAATAAGATTGGAGTCCATTTCTAGTTGTAAACGTATTCTGGTTGCTCTTTCAATTGCAAAGACCCTAAAGAGTTTGTGGCCTCTGCACCTGCAACAGAATCATTAAATTCCCAGATGCGTTACTCTCCTCCTCATTCTTTCTCTATGGAGAAGCCAGTTATGTCTTTCCAGATAATTACCACAGAATGGTCAGTCAGCTGGGGTAGCACTGAGTCCCCAGCATTCTCTCTTGGCCTCAGGAGTTTTACCTGCCTCTTTGGTAGCTTTAGCCTTGCGTTTGGCTTTACGTTGGGACTCATGCTTCTGAACGGGCTCAAAGCTGGGATGCCCTGTTCTGAGGTTGACTTAATTCCAAATGAAGAAGGTACATGTTCAAGCAGGAGAGTGACATGAACAAGAATGAATCTGGAATCTGCCAAAGTTAGCCAGTGGAGGAGAGAAGCAGATCGGGGAGAATAATTAGGGTGCGTGCAGTAGGGTAGATGTTGAGATACTGAAGGAGGTAAGAAGTAGTGGGAAAGGAGGCGCAGAGACAAAGAGGCAGAAGGTACAGCTTTTGCAAGAGTTTTCCTAAGGATACTTAGGTTTCAGGCCTAGGGAACTGGGATGATGTCTGTTGCAGAAATGAACAAATTATTATCAATGTGTGTTTATTTATTAAACTTTTGTATTGGCTTTCCTTTTCTCTAAAACAACTGATGCTAGCAGAATTTTCTACTGGCCTGTTATTGTTGCTTTCTTGGATTCCGAGGACCTTATGAACACTCTTTTATTCATCCTGAAAGCTTTGTGAGGTAGATGCTGGGGGTTTGAAAGGCCAAATATACCAAAGATGGCTTTTAAATGTTCTTTCTTTCAATTCTCGAATACCTCTCAGATTCTCGCTGAGATCTCTTGGACCCGCAGTAGCAATGAGTAGTGATCAGGCTTGGCAAATACTGTGTTTCCCAATTATTACCAATAGGCTCTAATTGAGAACATATGCTCATTTGCAGCTGGGATTATTTTCTGCCTAATCACAGTGGAGAAGCTGAAAGACAGCATCTGGCAAAGTTGTTTTCTGTCACCCGCCTCTCGGTCCCATCTTATTTTATCACTGCTTTCATTTGGCGTGTGACCGCTGAGGGTAGGAGGAGGTTGAGGTGGTACAGCAGCGGCTCTCATGTGCTCATTGGTTGCGTAACGCATTCTTTGCATAGTCACTCGGGAAGCATGTGTGGTTACTTTAAGTAGATGCTACCTCCATTTATCTGTTGCCGAATGACAAATTATCCCCAAGTGCAGTGGCTAAAAATATTAATCTAGAGTTTTTACAGGACAGAGGAGGCCTGGCTTTTACCCACCCCACGTGGTGGTACGTGGGGTGCTTTGGCTGGGCCTTGAGCAGTGATGCTGAATCTTTTAGAGATTTCAGCGATCACAAAGAGCCAGCTATGGCATGCTTGCCATAGTTTTGCCACCACTGGCCTAGAGGGTCCAGTTCCAAAACGCCTCTCTCATGTGCATGGCAAATATGTTCTGGCCGTCAGGTGGAAGTGCAGCTGGAGCAGTTGGCCAAAGACTTCAGTTAGTTTTCTGATGGGCCTCTGCATGAACAATTAGCTAAGCTTACTTACTTACAACAGGAGCCACTGATTCCAAGAGCGACAGTCCCAGAAGTTGATGCTGCAAGTCTACTGGGGCCCAAGTTTTCAATTTTCACAGCATCACATCCCACTGCATTTTACTGGCCAAAGCAGTCAAATTCAGAAATGGGGCACACATGGCACTTTTACATAAGAGAAGTGTCAAGAACCAGGTGACCAAATGTAATTTACATTATACAGAATATATTATAAATTTTGTGTTGAGAATGCCCATCACCTGAGGAATGGATAAAAAAGTTGTGGTGTTTTTACATAATGGAATATTATTCAGCTATAAAGAAAGATAATCTCAAGGCTTTTGTAGGAAAGTGGACACAACTGGAGCCCATACTCGTAAGTGAAATAAATCAGAACCACACGTGTAGACACTGTGTTGTCTCACTAGCGTAAGAACCTGAAAGAGCGAATACAATCTCGGAGGTACAGTACACATTGTGAAATCAAAGGAAACTGCTCAAAAGGAAAGAATAACTGGGATGAGGGAAAAGAAAAAAGAAAGAAGGGGAAAATATGTACCTATGAATACACGGGACAGCTAACATAGTTGTACGACTGCCTTTTATTGCTAGATTGAAAGGAACAGTTCAAGTTTAATGTTTGATCAAGTTTACATGTCTATATTTGTTTATGGGAGTATGCAATTTGAAGATATCCATTTATAATACACCAACCATTGTTAATTTCACCTTGTGATAGGAAATTCTGTACTGCCGGTATTGTTTTGGTGTTATTTTCTAAATGTGTGTGTGTTTGTTAATATGTTTTCATTCTTTTATCCTTAAAAGAAAAAATTAAAAAAGGGATTTTGAATAAAAGACAGGAGTTTGGCAGCTCATTAGGCAAAACTTTTTTGTTCTTAATATATTCTAAACTTTTTCTTGATCTCTCTACAACCTCATCAATATCAATCCTATTCTCTATCTCTGATCCTTGTTTCTCCTCACGTGCTGTGATATTTTATCTCTGGTTTACTATATATGTTGTTGTTACTCTACTAGCCTGGCTGCCAGCCCTTTTGGAAGGTTTTTCCAGAGTCTCAAGTCACATAAAATGTCCCTATTAGGTGCCTTTATAGTTTCCGATGCTTCTTACCTAGAGGGCTGTCACAGCATGTGTTCATCAGATGGCTGTCTGGCTTCTAGCCAGACTAGGAACTCTGAAGTTAGGGAATCTGTAGGAACTCTGAGGTTAGGAAACCTACCTTGTTGTTCATTTGGAATCCCCAGCACAGTAGATTGTTTCCAGAGAAAAAATACTCAATAGTATTTTCTTAATGATTGACCAACATGCTACCCTAAATATTTATATTCCGAAAATGATATGCAATTAACGTTGACTTGTGCAAGTCCTTTGATAGGGTTATAACACATCCTCATGTTCATCATCTCTTGAAGATCTGGGGTTCTGTGGGGTCAAAACTAGGAGAGCAAAAAGAAGTATCACTAAAGTCCAATGAGGGGGGACAGGGAAAGAAGCAGAAATGTGTTAAAGATGATTCTTTTTGTGATGATTGTGTTAGGCTATGTTTAGCAGAAAATTTCTTCATGGTTTTCTGTGTAAAGAGAAGCCGTACAAAGCTGCAGAGACATTAACTACGGCTCATTCATCTCCATTGGCCCCCTGGACATTCTGAAGCAGGATATATAAGTCATGCTGCAAATTGATAACAGGTGTCTGATTCCAAACAAATATCACCAATCTTGCCCTTAATGCATTGTAGCAGAACATGATAGAACATTAAAAGTGCAGTAGTGCTCATTTGAAAAATGAATGAATATGAGATTTAGTGACACTATCTTATCAATTGAATTTAAAATGGATATTAATCTTGCTTCTTAGGGATGAGAACAGATGAACCAAAGAAATGTCCAGTTTTAAGCTGTGGGGAGACATACTGCTTTCTCTTTAGACAGAGAGGAAATACTGATCACTCTGGAAAAGATCCTTGCTTATAACAAATGAATTCTTGAAGTCTCTTCCATTAGGGAGGGATGCCACTATGGCTTTTACTTCTAATTTATGTATGACCCATAGGACATAACAATGTGCTAGGTGGTATAGGGATGACAGAAAAGACCGCACAGACCTTACTCTCAAATGACTCCTTAACCTTGAGGAGTAGACATGAGGAGAAGGATAAAGAGCCAAGATTGAGAACAGTAGAACAGATGTCACAGGGGTCTGGAAGTAGAAACACATGCAAGCTGCATCTCCTATTCCTAAGACCTTGCATAAGGTATTTAAATTCCATAGCCTCAGTTTCCTCATCAGTATAATAATACAAGGGCAATAGTACCTATCTCCAGAAGAGTGCAGCAAGGATTAAAGTAGGTAAGGAGTGAGACGCTCTAAGCTCTATGAGTAGGAGACAAATGTCTATGTATTTCATTGTCCCTTTGGCGTTTGTAGTATGGAGCAGAGAGCAGCACACTGCAGGTGGTCAGTGATTATTGGCCAAATGCCAGTCCATAGAAGTGAGTAAGGGTGGTATTTGGCACATACTCAGCATCCATTAAATTTTTACCATTTAGATACACAAGAGTGCTGCAGTAGTCATGGTAACATCCAAGATAAGTAATGGAAACAGTAGTTGTTAGTGGTAATAGTAATAGTGGCATTAGTCATGCTTAACTAAGAGCACAGAAAATAGATGAACACCAAGAGATAAGGCTAAAGCAGTAAGTCAGATATGTCACAACATAGAGTACAACAATGGAGAGTTAGGCCCCCATTAAGAAAGTGAAGCTGCCACTGAACAGTCCTGAGTAAGGAGACACGGGATGATATCTGAGGGTTAGGTGCACTAGGAATAGGAAACTTCTGAATAAGTTCTTTATTTGAGTCTGTTACAGGGGTCAGGTAGAATCTGGTGATGAGCTGAGGTAAGATAAAGGCAGCAAAGATGGAGAGGAGGGAAGGGATTAGGGGAATCTAGAGGAAGAATTGACAGCAAGCCACTGGATAGATGGAAAACGGGAGAAAGCATGAGACAACTTGAAAAGACTAAGGCCAAACTGTGAGGTGGTCTTATTAGAAATGGAAATGCCAGGAGTTGCAGGGATGGTGATTTCTTTGGTTGAACATGCATTTGTGCTTGTGCTGCTGGTAGAAGTCTTGGTAGGAAATTTCCACCAGCAACTGAAGTTAAAATGTGGCGTGTCCAGGAAGGTTGGATCGAAGTTAGGTGTTTTTAAAGACAGAAAGATCAAGTTTGAGGAGCGCACAACATTGCTAAGGGAAAGGTCATGAAGAGATGAGAATCAATATGGGATCTTGGAGAATATCCTTGTATAACTGAGTGAGAAACATCAATGTTTGTGATGTTGGAAAAGAAGTCAGAGAGAGGGTGAGGCGGTTCCATGCTACTCCATTATGAGATGAAGCCAGTCACTCTGGCATTCAAAAGATGGCAAAAAGCAATGGTCCATCTCCAAAAAGCATGCCACTGCAACTTTGCTAGCATGCAACAGGTATGAATTGTGTGAATTCATAGCTTTCTCCAGCATCTCAGTAGAGCACTTGATATGAATATTTATTAGAATGTATTGACTTGCAAATAAATAGCAGAATGCCTGATAGTGGACATGGGCATATGTATTGTTTGTTTATCAATGAGTCTAGATAATGTGATCAGTGACATTTTATCTTTTTGCGCTTTCATTCTCACTATTTCAACAATGCTCCTTCCCACAATTAGAAAAAATATATGGCTTTTATACTTCTGAGAATCTCATCCTCAAATAGGAAAGGAGATCGGAACAAAAGGAACTTTTTCCTCAACCTAATTTATCATGAATAAAAATCTTTCTTAGTGACCCCAAGATATTTGCCTTCCCATGTCATTGGCCATATCTACTACAGTTGGCTAACCCCCAGAACACCTGCCACTGATTCTGGCCCAGGCTCCCCGCTGTCCAAATGGGATCAGATTTCCATTAGTAAGGACTGAGTGGTGCAAGTGTTAAACAGAAAACCAACAGCATTTGTCAGGCAGAGTATAATGTTAGAATGCCCTGTGTGCTGAGGGGGACAAAATGGCAAACTGTGCTGAAAGCTAAACAAATACCCCTGTTCAACTAGAAAATACTACAAATGTAAAGATATACAAGAGCTTTATCAAAGGAATGAACGGTCACCCTCTGGTTGCCGAGGCAACCTGGATACCCCCCCCTCCCAGAGGAAAACCATTGCTTTATCTTTTAATGGAATTGTTCATTCCACTTAACTAACAGCACAATTTCCCTGTGTGCCCGACACCACATCGCACCCCTCTCCGCAGTACTGGGAACTGTGTTACCTTCACTCAGCCTTGACTGACACCTGTAGGGCATGTGGCAGTCCAGTGGGGCACGTGACATGGACTCTCCTCCTCTGTCACCTGCCTCTGAGTTCCTTCTGGGAAAAGAACAGCACTTCCGGGAGTCTGCGGCCGCTTGTACCACACTCTCTCGCTCTTCCGTCATGGAGGCGTAGGAGCATCACCTCTGTTCCCTACGTCATCTCTGCTCCTTTGCCCCCCCTCCTATCTTATCCTTCAACTTTATATTTGTTTATTTATAGTACCAGGAGTCAAGCTCAGGACCTTATGCTTGCCAGGCAGGTGCTTATGCAGCTGGGCTATATCCCCAGGCCCTTACCCTTCAGTTTTAGCCGTTTATAACAGTGTACTAATAATATCAATTCTTGGTATTGGTCCATGGTTTTGGAAGAGTAGAGAATATGTTTAAACCATCTCCCTTGTTGCTTCACCCAATTTAAGCGATGACAACCACAGGCCATTGAAATCAGTCCATGGCTTGACTACATACAGGTGTCCCTGGTCTAGATTGTACTTTGCCGTTAGAAGAAAAGCTGGTAAAAGAAGGCTGGCCTGGATGTCCTGCGCTAAGTTACAGGTAAAAAAAAAAGGGTAAGAAGGCAAAATGGGTAAAACAGATACTTTTCCATTTATTTTTTCCCAGTTTATGTCTGAATAGTCATTTATGTCATAGATGGTTATCTTTATAGTAATAAGATTTCAAGTATACCAGACTGTATATTGACAGAAGTAGACTCTCTCTCATATTAGTCAGCAACACATTAACTTGACTTAGTTTGTCAAGTTTTTAGGCCAGTCATTTAGTTAGTGCAGATAGAGAAGCTAATGGAGAACCAAAGACTCTTTCCACCCATTTTATGGTTGTCATGAGGATGGCTCAGATAAGAGTTCTGGGCAAAAGCCCAGTAAATGCTGCCTCTTAGGCTCTGTCTAGATGAAGTCAAAGCCATCCATCCCTCATGGCCTGGATTAAAGGGTCCTCTATGATCTCCTCCTATGCCCCCATATGTTCTACTGGAACCCTATGAGATATCATTTATACTTCATGCTTTGCGTGATGACTATTTTCTTTATGTGCTTTATTAGCTACATTTACACAGATAGTACTTGTTTATATGCTCAATGGGCCCTACAAGAATAAACATCATACACAGAATTCATGTGTGATTTCTCTTTATCATCTCCAGAATGTCTTAATAATGCCTTCATATATATGCTCAAAATGCATTTTTTTGTTTAGCTAAATAAGTTTATTTGAGAACGCTACCTACCTTCTCAATTTTTATTGCTTTTACTTTATCACTTTAATGATTTCTTTAGCAGGCAACTATAAAGCCACACTAAAAATGGCTTAGGAAAATGAAAGATGATTTAGAATGTGAAGCGTAGGACACAGAAAACTTATAAGCTTTCCCCCTTTTATTTCAATTTATGAACACACATACCTACATGCACATAGCCTACAAAATCTGAAGGCATGAAAATGATGTGGGCTTCCTTTTCCATATCCTGAACAGCTACGATA
Source organism: Dinomys branickii (assembly GCA_004027595.1). Lineage (NCBI taxonomy): Eukaryota > Metazoa > Chordata > Mammalia > Rodentia > Dinomyidae > Dinomys > Dinomys branickii. The sequence continues at coordinate 103,455 of PVLD010004535.1, read as the reverse complement.
CCTGTTCATGAACAGAGAATGGAGAAATACTTGACAACTGCAAGACACAGCTGCAGCACACACATCAAATTCACTGTTGCCCTGCGCAAACTGGAGCGTTCCAAGCTCCCAGTCAGCGCTGGTCCTTCTGGAAAAACGAGCTGCTCACTCAGGTCATCAGGAAAACTGAACATTTTCTTTCTGCATTTTAACCTGGGTCTGCTGCAGAACAGAAAGTGAAACTCAGGATAAAGACTCTCGCTGAATAATTAGACTCTTCATAGAGTCATTCATTATGAAAACATCATTTTCAAGTCCTATTTGTGATGAAGACTAATTTTCATATGACTCAAAGTTTATGAAGCACAATCAATAGGACTGTATATGACTCAAGGTAGCATTCATTTTTGTGATTTAAGTTGATAGACAGGGTTTTATTTTTTTTCCATGTATCTGAGCCCTGTACTCTGACACAAACAGCACGCAAACAGCGAACCTCATTACAAAGGTATAAATGCTTCTCCAGGCCCTAATCGCTTCTGTGTAATATGGTATTTGTTTCTCTCCAGTGAACAGTAAACCTGTAATTCCCTTTAATCCTAAGCAAGGTTTAAAGGGCAGAGATTTCAGTTATTCACTCCCCTCTACCTTCTGTGGGCTTTTCAATGTCACAGAAGACCCTGTAGGATTTTATAAATCCCAAATATCTGTCGAGTTAGTCTCTAAAATGATGCAACAAATGGAATTGAGAGACTAAACCCACACTATCCTTCTGAAAGGAGTTCAGTTGTGACTAAAATTTTGTAACTGGCTGATGCAAAAGCCCATTCAATCCAATCATAAAATATTTACGATTAGAACTGATTAAAATTATGCATACAATGAAATATATTAACAAAGATATAGTTATGAGCATACATAAATGTACCACTTAATGACAATAACACATTATGAGAAGTCCATCATTAGGTGATTTTGTTGTGCAAATATTTATGTATTTGTATAAACCCATGCTGTATAGGTCAGCCCCTCAGCACAGGTTCTTGATGCAAACAAGACTTCTAAATGTGAGACTTATGGGGCTGCCACTGGGGTAACATGGCCTGGTGTTATATAGCAAACTTTTATTTTCATAAGTAGAAGGAACACATATAATAAACATACAAACCATTGTCATTTATTATCAGCATCTACTATTACATAATTTATATAATTGTATCCGCTGGAAGCTTATAAAACTAGTAGCACAGCAGTCTCCTTTATGGCAGCATGGCCACGAACATGTGAGGAACGTGTTATAGCATGGCACTGTGAAGGTCATGACATCTGCAGATGACAGGCTCTGGGCGCATCACTGTATGTGTGGCCTGTCTTTGATCAAGTGTTGTCATATGGCCATATGTACTATATGGAAGAAAATTGCTTTCTGATAAAATGCCTTTATCTACTTTAAGCTGACACAGAAGTGCTAATATAATGAAACATGGAAATCCACTAGTAGATAAAGTTTTACTTTTTACTGAATGTAGTAATAGCAGGGAAAGAAAAATACAAAAGAAAGAAAACCAATGCTTTAAAATGTTCTTCCCCTTAACAAAGTTTATAAGCAAAATGTCATTCTGTTTTGAAATAACATTTCTGGCCAAACACATTTCTTACAAGTCTATTGCAATCACGTTTTCACTTGGTTCTAGAGGGTTTTAGATCCTAGAATAATCTAAATTTTCCAGTTTAGGGGCCAGGAAACTCAAGATATTTGGAACTATGTTACTTTCTTATCTAATCAAATAGAGGACTTTTATGACTTTTGATTTGATCCCTGAACAAATTTATCTTTCTGATTATGATCCCTGAGGAGTCAAATATGTAGAATTTCTTACCTAGTGATTGCATGTTATAGATCTCAGGTAATTCTTCCACTGAGTTCAGGGCAGCAAATTCTGTATTCCACTCTGTAGTGCTTGCTAGAAAGTGATTTTTATTTAAATTTCAGGAAAATGTAATTCATTAGCAATGTCAGTGAATTATTAAGAGGAGAATATATTTTATCAATAATGAATTGCTCATTTTTTATTTATAGATACAAATGAAATACTTCCTTGTAGCTACTAAAATTTAATTTCAGTGGCATGCAACTCACTGAAAGAGGATTTATTGTAACTGGAGAAGACAGTTTGGTTTTAGACTGATCCTTTGAATTGGCTAATCTAACCACTGATTGATTTCTCTTGGCACAGAACTAGACATGCAAGAGATTTCTACATAGATGTTAATTAGGATCTTTACCTTGAGTATGCTTTAACAGTGCTTGCACAAAATCTTTTCTAATAGAATACATCTGAAGTCTTAAGTACCTTTACATTTTATATATATAGGAGGCGAGGGGAAAGGAAAGAGAGGCCCACAGAGGCAGATGTCAGAGAAGGTCATTAAGATGATGAGGAAGGAGGAATCCTTGCGCTGAACCAAGACAGTAGCTAGAGAGTAAGCGGAGAAGAGAGGTCCTTTCTGGCTCAGAATGAAAATCAGGGCATGTGATAAAATCACACTACTTCTTAAACATCGGTTGAATACCCTTTAATACTCTTTAATAACAAACAAACAAACAAAGATGGGGTGAAGTACAGATGGACCCTGAGAACAATGAAAGAGCGAATGGTCCAGGATCAAATACAGTGAGGAAATCGTGTAAGATGTGGAGAGAGGAGCGAAGCAGCTTGTGAACTGGCGCCTGCAAGGCAAGTGACTGTGTGGGTGCGGTCAGGAGGCCCTGAGCCAAAGCAGCCTAACAACTTCGGGCTGGAAAAATTTAACTAAATAAAATAAGGAATAAAAGTGTCATACGAGGTGGCAGGTTTAGGTCCTAAAAAAGAAGACTGAGAAATTTGCTGGATGCTGAATCACACAAAGGAGGCAGAACAGTAAGAACAACAATGACAGTTAATGCATAGCACTGGACATAAGTTTAAGTAGACATGATAGACGCAAGTTTAAGTGTTGTGCGAGTATTAATCATCGCAACTGAATGCGAGTTTATCCATATTTAAAGATCTGGAGAAACTGGGTCATAGAGAGGTCATCAGGATAGGCTAGCCAGAGAGGATATATTTATTTCTCAGGAGAAACAAGAGTTAATAAAACATAGTTAGGACGTCAAAGAGCTTTAATTATGTATCAGTTATTTAATGGATTTCCTGTCATAAGCAAACTCCTGGAAACCATCATCGAGAAAAGAAGCCCTTTAATAACATATAAAATATGTAAGAGTACATTTAATGAGAATATGCAAGATCTATAGTGAAATATTCAGTTTTACTAGACATAAAGTAGAAAAACAAATGGAAAACAGCATATTGATTGATGGAAATGTTTGATATTATAACCACATCTGATGTTCTTCTCCAATTTGTCTATGAATTAAATGCACTATGAAAAATTTTTGACTATGATTTTGAGGGGGAGGACAAGAGGTAATAAAAGTATTAAATTTTATTTTTAAAAGTGGTAATAATGCACAAATAGATAATCATTATAAATAGTGGCAACGAAACTACCTCAACTTTATTTTTCTATTCTTCATGTTTTTATGGATAGATCTATCCTAGATTTTACCAACCCTTAACAAACAATTATCCTTCCTATATTCAAGAGCTTTCACGTTTTCAAGTATAGGAAGCACTTTGAGACTTTTGCTTGGCGTATCTGACTTGCCAGCATTTTTTATCTTATACATCTGAGCCCTTATTACATAAAATAGTGGTTACTTGGACAGAAACATAATGATACCATGACAGTCAATCTAGCAACCGAGAAGGCAACTAAGTGGTTTGCATATATCCTGTAGCTATGATAGAAAAGAGGGTAATTAACATTCCAGACAATTGAGAGCAGGATGGGTAGAGCAGCATCCAGTTTAAAACATATGAATTGTGCATTTCTGGAATTTTCTATGTAATAGTTTTGGTTTGTGGCTTACTATGGGTTACTGAAGCCACAGAAAGCAAAACCGTGGATAAGGGAGGAACTACAGTACCTACAGAAAGCGAGGTGGGAAGACTGCGAGAACCAGAAATTGTGGAAATTTATCAAAAGTGTGAGAAGGTGTTTCCGATTTGAGAGGCCAGACGGTTATCCAGCTCTCACACACAATGACTCACACTGACTTCTGTAATCTTAATGAAATAGAGTAGAAGAGAGAGTTTAGTTAGCTTATAAGTAGGCGGTCAGTAAAGGGCGTCCAAAGATAAAAAGAAAATAGCACACACTGAGTTGAGAGCTAATTTAAGCCAGGTAGTTTGTTAAGCTTAGAAATGTAAAAACAAACCCAGGAAAATGGTTAAAAGTTGGGATAAAAATGAACAGATAAGAACTCTTCCTCCAAAGAAAGATACTTAAGCTGAATGTGCTAAATTAGGTCACAGCCCCTCCATACTCTGGGCTGATCTACTAGGGACATAGAAATGCAGAATAACCAGTTTGCTTTAAACTCACTTCCTTTAAACTGACTAGCTGAATAACTGGCTTTTTAAAACTATGCTACCACCCCCCCAGCTTATCCATATAAGACCAGAACAAAAAGAGCACACTGGAAGTTTTACTTTCTCAATCCCTTCCTGGAAATCCAAATGCAGCTTTTTTTTCTCTCTCTCTTTTTGAGAAAAGGTCAGGCTATGCGGTTCAGGCTGACCTTGAGCTCACTTTGTAGCCCAGGTTGGTGTCAAATTATCCTGTTCGGCCTCCGGAATGTTAGGATTACAGGTGTGTGCCACCATGCCCTGACCCATTTTTAAAAATTATTATTTCTAATAAACACTGTCCTAACTTCTTCCTTTTCTCCATGATTTTATCCTTTGAACTTCTGAGACAAATTTGAGCTTAAATGGTTTGTACAGAATTAACTGTTTCATTAGCATTTTTAGTATTATTGTATTTCATTTGGTGTGTCCTTTTTTTTGGATAAATATAATATCCTTTATCTTAAAAAGTACAACCCACTGAAAGAAGCAAATTACATAGTAAATATTTCCTGCAGGGCATTTTACAAGCCACTTTCATCACTAAGTGCATTTTCTATTTTTCCGTATACAGATTGTATTTAGTGCACTCTGCCTACTGCCATTTCTTAATATGCCCCTGTGTTTAATATTTGACCCTCTGGTTCATTTGTTGGTGGTGATTGGACTGTTTCAGCAAATCAAAGCCTGAGCCTTAGCTCTTTTTCCTGTACTTTTGTGCCGTGGTAGTCATACTGTGGGGTAGACTGCAAGCTTTGTATGCCTTTCTGTTAAGAATTTAGAAAAGGTGTAAGGAGCCGCATCTCCATCTGCAGTCAAATGGATTACTTCATGGACACTTCAATTCTGAGGTTAGGCACGGTTCAGCTAGAAATAATTAACAACATGTGTTGTCAATTATGCATAGCCTTTATTCATTGATAAAGTTTTTAACATGCACTATTTTGCTTCCCGTAGGTTAACTCAGATTCTTCCTAAAATCCTTTATGGTTAATTTTAAAATTAATCAAAGTTCAAGGTCAGTTTCCCCTTAGCTTTGCTGATTCCATAGAGCTTTAAAAATTAGTTGAAAGTACTCAGAGCGCTAAAGAAGGATTATAAGTAGAAAGTGAATTGCAGGAGACACGGCACTGATGGTATAATTTCTGTAGAAAAAGCAATAATATTATATTTTTGATAAGCAAAAACATATTTAGTAAATAAAACATACTTCAAAGGAGTCTGTCAAAAATACTTGTTTAGGATATAAATTTATAAATTACAATCTACTAACCCCTCCCCCCAAAGACATAGTCAGTGCGTCTAAGAAAAGGATCATCATCTTCCATACAGAGTCATGTGCAACTGGAAACCTTTGGGGGTATTTTTTTTTGAAGTGAGATTTCTGTCGCTCTTATAGGAGGTGACAGTAAAGGCCTGTGGTCCCTTAGGAGGTAGGCTTTTGTTCCTTTATTTCACCTTTGCCTATGGTAGATATAAAACCATAAGCCGCTTCCCCCTCAGTAAGGCAGCCGATTTCATCAGTTTGCAGCTTATATACTTTCCCAGCACTTATCATCCGTGTTCCATAATGTTACATGATAACTACACCCCAACCTATGTGGATAATCTGCATAAAACATGCTGGTTCAACTATCTTTAAATTATGGTTTTCGGATGACATCTTAGTGCGCAGCTCCTACTGTCTTCTGGAAAGTAACCATAGAAATGAAGACCAGTGTTGGAATGCAACAAAAATTGAACCAAATCTTGTATCTTGACTTCACTTTCTCTTTTCACTGCCCAAAATGCTTCCCGTGGAGCAGGTCGTTGGGTACTGCAGAAGTTGCCTTTTTGGTCCTGCAGATATAATCAAGTGTGCTTGAACGCTAGGGTGAGCACAAGCTATGACTACTTCTCCCCATTTGTTTAGCTATGTTTTCCATCCAACACTTCCTGGCACATTTATTCCATTGTATCAGACATCGTGGAGAGTAGATACAGACTGGATCAAAGGAGATAATGTACCTGCTGTAGTGTATACATTCACAAGTCCACGCAAGGGCCAGATGGATCAAAAAGATGCAAATAAACAGCCAAACATAATCTTGCAAAAAAAGATTGGATCAAGGACATCGAAGGTGGGTGGAAGGTCAGGAAAACAACATATGAAGACATGTGCTATGAAGAGATGTTATTAATGCTAACATGGAAGGATTAAACCAATCACACTACAGTTACATATTTCAGTAGCAAAGCTCTTTTTTAAATGAAATAATTAGAAGACCATTCAAGAGCCTCTAAAATGTACTTTCTTTTATAGAAGCTGGTTAGTGCCATAGCTCTGCTTGCTTACCCCTCTAATTACCACCTCAACCCCCACAGTTAACCCAAATATTCTGAAAGAATACCTTTTAGTACTAAGATAAGCTACGGATTCATTTGAATAAATAATCCAACAACAAAACCAAAAATGATGCATAGCTCTATGGAACACACTTTGAAAATCCTTCACCTGGGAGCTAATAGACAAGCATTTCCTCATATTGTCTGCCTGCTTAATCAAACATGGAGAGGTCACCCTTTTCCTGAAAATTTCAGTCTCTGTTGTTTCCCACTACAGATTTCAATCTTTCCCCTTTATGCCCTAAAATTATAGATACACAAAGCATCACAAACCATGTCTACGATGTTCTTTGTCTAAAGTTTCAGTAATCCACATCCTAGCCGGAATGCTGGTTGCATTAGATCATTAATGTGAGTTAACATTAGATCATTAATGATAATAAAGAGTGCTTCTTAATTGTATCTAAATATAGTTAGCTTTAATTAAATATTGAGAGATTAAGCATTCACCTTGATGTCTCCTCTTGGATATAATAGAAGAGGGAGGGATTACATACACTATGTAGTTTTTCAGTTCTTTCCAACTCTGTGCTGCATAGAACAAACACAAGAAATTGATTCATTTGAGTAGTCAGCAAGGATTTTCTTTCCTTATTTTTAATTCTATTGCAATATTACAAAGAATGAAATACTTCAAAACAGTAAAGTCCTTAATTTAGGCTTGTTGTTACTGTTAGTTTTGATAGGAGTATTGAAACATAATTATTCAAGAATAATTCAACAAAATTACTCCTACTATGGTATAGAAAGCATTTGTATACGTGAGATATCTAGCTATTTACTAGATACTAAAATAATGACTTGAAAGACAAACTTTCTGATATTTTTTATAGAACTGGTCAAACTATACTTTATTTGTTCTGAATTATTTTAAGTCATGAATGATTCAAGTCCACCAGCTATGAGATAACAAAGGACTCACAGTTTTTTTCTTTAGAATCACTGGAATTTAAATAACACGGAATGCTTTGGTAAACCTATTATAAAACGATCATAAAAGCATCATCTTTCAAATGTCAGAAAGTGCTAATGTCCCCCTGGCAAAATCCAAATAAACATAAGCTATTTTGAGCTTTGATCTCTGGTTTAATTTTACTAGACCTCCATTTTAATAGCCTGTGCCTAGCATTTTAAGAACCAAGTTGCAAGTCATTATATCTAACTTACAACATAAAAGAAAATGCAAATAATTAAATCACTATTCTACTTGATAAATACTCAAGGTCAGATAGACCTAGGAAAGGAAAGCAGTACATAGAGAATTGGTAGGAGGCAATGGAAAAGGAAAAACCAGATCTTTAATAATCAGGAGGTACAATAATATAGAAATAGCCTAACCTACCTATTGATTCATATGTCTATCTTCTAGTCAAATGAATTCAACAATTAGAGAAAGTTCTTGAGTTCATATAGGTCTGTGACCTTGGACAAATTTCCTACATTTCCCTGAACATCTTTTTAAAAAATCATTTTAATCAGCATGTTAGACAACCTACAAGATTTTTGTGATTATTAAATCACATAGTACTCCACAGAGTACTTAGTGCCACTATCTTAATAAATATTTGCTTACAACACAAACAATAATGGAAGATTATCAGAGGCTAATCATCAAGAATGCTGCTGGAAGACTATACTTCCAGGGACCATGGCTATAGTTCATTACTGCAGAGGTTTCCCTGAATGTATAAAGCAGTGGGAACTGTGGGCAAGAGGGGAATGTTCTCTTCTGGTGTGAAGCCAGCCCTTCGGTCATCTTATTATAACTGGCACTGATCACTGATCGCTCTCTTTCTTTGAGAGAGTAAGAGAGAGAGGACACAGAGTGATTTCTAGCATGAGTTTGATTTCTTGAAGGTGCTATATTTTAGCCTTATTCTTTCTGTTATTTCTCCCAGTGTTGTTTTCTGCAAATGTGGGGTGTTTTAGGTTTATTGTTTTAAAAGAGGGAGAAGTTCTGCGAATATGAATATGAGTAGAATTGTGTTTGCAAAAGGCTATCAATTTCAAGCATTGAGACCTCTACAGAGGACGTGTTAACCAGTATCCTCACGCATTCCAAAACACTGCTGGGATGTCCACTCCCACTACTCAGAGTCCGGAAGGTCAGAATCTCCCACCATTACTGGCTCCATGGATACGCACCCTGCCTCGGGCTTCACTCACCACAGAATGCCTTGGTTGCTGAAGAATAGCTGGGCTGGTAGTATTCTCTTGATTACCACATGAGTTGCTGCTTTTTCTCCTAGAAGTCACTCTCCTCTGGGCATTTAACAGTTTCCATTGGGGTAGACCTTTCAGAGGGGCAAATTAAATTTTGTTTGGTCTAGGTGAGCTGGATGGATATGGGAGGGAAATTCCCACTGGGGATGTGACAACAACATCTTTGTTCTCCTTCCCATTCATTCTTTACCATTTTCTTCTTAGAAAGGGATTTCACAACTTTGGTCACTTTCATGGTTGTTACAGGGTAGTTTTGAGCAGCTGGAGTCTCAGAGCTTGATATAGGCTTCATAGTGTAGAGTTTAAGATCAGCTCCCCATTAGGCCTTGCTTCATATTTCTGAAAACAAAATCATCCAGTAGGTTTTCAGTGCTTTGGGATCTTTAGATTAGGCTTTTACTCATCTCAGCAAACAGTCCACAAAAGGGATCCCAGTTGGTTTCATAAAGCATTGACTGAGACCAGTTCGTTGCTTTCCTTTTTGCTTGTGTTCATGGTGCTGCCTGACGAAGTTAAGGAATCACTGAGGTGTTTTCCAAGGGCTTCCACCATCTTGGTCACTTCCGGTTGTGACTTCCTCCTTCTGCCAGGTATGAAGCTCATGCTCACCTCGTTTCTTGTAGCCCTTCCCTTCCTCTTCTTTACACCAGTGTAGATGTGGAGATCAATCCTTTGCTTCCCACCCCCCCACCACCAAAAAACCACTGGACCAGGGATTTTGCATGTGATAGATTTTTCTAAAAGCTTGAGCTAAAAACTATTTGTGCTATACAAATACCAAAACCTGAAATTCAGTATTGGTCTTTCCTTTTAAAAATATTTCTCTTGTCAGTTCTCTCCTCTCCACTTATTATGTAAATCTAAAAAAATTAGACTACCCATATGATCCTGACAGATGCAACTTCCTCAAATCCTACCAGCAAAGTAATCTTTTGCCCTTTGTATATTTGAACTCCATCATTGTGCTCTGCCCAGTACTGTCCTCTCACTGTGGAAGAGACTGGCATAAAGATTTATTTCTCAGCTGATATGAATTACTTCACGTTTCCCTTTAAAAATAGAAGCAAATCTTTTCAGCTTAAACTTTTAGTAGTTTTCCCTATTTTAACACTTACTTTTGAATTATTATTTCCACTAATCTTGAGCCTTGAGAAAATGTTAATTCATGTGGATTTCACAATTGATTCTCTAAAGTGTTAGAGTAGTTGAAAAAGAAGTGATGTTTATTTCCATATAAATATCTCAGTCTGATGTTCTTCTGTTTTAGTAGAATTACTACAGTGGAATCCTAGATTCATTGTACTCTGGATATCAAATCTGGGATCAGATATTTATCTTCTAGGAGTCTCCATTTCCTTATCAGTGACGAGGATAATACTAACCACAGGATTTCTGAGGTCCCAGTGAAGTAACACAGGAGGCATTGATGTCCAGCACATGAAGAGAGGAGATGAGTTCTACACTGGCCTTCAGATTTGGGTGCTTGCACGATAGATTGGCTGCTACACCAACAGCCTGTGTATTTTCAGAAGAGCTTTAGGATTCAACTGGAAAATGACTCCCACTTATCCAGTACAGCCCACAACTGCCTTTCTTCTTAAAGTAGATGTAATCAAGTGGGCATGCAGTTCAACTAGGAATGGGATCCTTCTCACACAGAGATTTTCCCCATCCCTGTGCTCCAGACCATTTTTATTAATCAGAACCAAAAAAAAAAAAAAAAAAAAAAAAA